>JAJIBD010001948.1:0-36684 GCA_021461705.1 Cryptotis parvus
CAATGTTTACAACACTGTCCTTTCACCATTTTATATTTCCCACTATCAGCCCTTACCCCCAGTTTTCCCTCCTGCTCCCCCATGGCATCTCTACCTCATCCTCTCTCACTACCTCTCTCTATTTATACTCTTCTCTCTCTTTTAGTCATTATGGTTTTTGTACAGGTACTGAAGGTGTTATCATATACATCCCTTACCTACTCTTCAGCCCTCAGTTCTTTGTCCATAGTGATCATTTCTACAACTATAATTTCATAGTTGTCCCTTCTCTACTCCTAACTGCTCTCCACCCTGTCTTCCCCTCCGACACACACATCTTTTGGCATGCTCCCAACCTGGGCCAGTTCTCCAGGCCCTTATTCTCATATCCTTGGATATTAGACTCATACAATGTATTTTTTTTTTTTTTTGCCTTTTTGGGTCACACCGGCAATGCTCAGGGGGCTACTCCTGGCTCTGCACTCAGGAATTACTCCTGGCGGTGCTTCGGGACCATATGGGATGCGGGGTTCGAACCCAGGCCGCAGAGCTGGCCGCGTGCAAGGCAAACGCCCTACCCGCTAAGCTATCGCTCCGGCCCCTCAGACAATGTATTTTATATACCACAAATGCTTGCAGTCTATTCTATGTCCCTTTCCTTCTGACTCATTTCACTCAACATGATACTCTTCATATTCATAATCATATTCATGACTTCTTCACTTTTCCTCTGGGCTGCATAGTATCCCATTGCGTAGATGTACCATAGTTTCTTTATCCAGTCTTTTGTTCTTGGGCACTCCGGTTGTTTCCACATTTTGGCTATTGTGACTGACTAGTGCTGCAACTTGAACATATAGTGCAGATGGTGTTTCTGCTGTGTGTTGTTAGGCCTCCTGGGTATATTCCTAGAAGTGATATTGCTAGGTCATAAGTAAGCTCAATTTCTAGTCTTTTGAGGAATGACCAATTGTTTTCCAACAAGGCTGGACCAGTCAGCATTCCCACAACAATGAACAAGAATCCATTTCTCCTCACATCTGTGCCAGCACTAGTTGTTCTTTTGGATGTGTGCCATTCTCTGACACATACCCATTTATAAATCAATACAATACGTTGGAACTTGTTATTGTATTCCATAACACAATAACAGAGACCTCTACAGCCTGTGACTGCACTAGAACATTTTGTGTGTGTGTTATAAATCATAGGGACTTGATCTGTGTGAGCCTGTTAAACCATCTCCATGAAGCCTCTCCTGAACCTGAAGCCTTTGGGGCAAGTTCTCTGGGAAGGGACGATGAATATCAGGTGAAGGAGGCAAGATTTGAGGCTGAACTCTCACCATATCCTGAACTCCAGTGTCACCTTGGGTGACCCTTCAGATACAAGCTGGCCAGGAAAGAGTTGTGACATGGCAGTAAACGCCACTGCTGTACATCAGAACTGTGAACAATGTGAGTTGTAAGATATTACAAGTACTCCCCACCCCCCCAATCTGGGAATATACCCAGCTGTGCTCATGGCTTATTCTTGGCTCTGAACTTAGAGATTACCCCTGGTAGGCTTGGGGAACCATATGGGTCGGATGCTGGGGATAGAACCTGGGGTGGCCACATGCAAGGCAAGTGCCTTACGTTGCTGTACTAAAACTGCAGCTCCAATATTACAGGTGCTCTTGGCCGGAATTGACCATCAGTGTAATGAAGCTGTACTCTCCCAAATTATAGGACAGTCTCTCTTGTGGCCTCTCATGCTAATGGGAGCGCACTGTAAGCAGTGTTCTGGCTTAGTCAAGTTTGTGGTGACACCAGTCAACCCCCAGGTGTGGAGTTCTGCTGCCTCGAACCTCCTCATCCTTTTAAGAGCTTCTTTCTTCTCTTCCTTCTTCATTTTCTTTTCCTCTCTCCTCCTCCTTCCTTCATTCTTTTTCTCTCCTCCTTTCCCCCTCCTATTTATTCTTTTAGTTCTGGGACTGCACCTGGTTGCTGTGAGGGTTTACTCCTGGCCCTGTGCCAGGATCACTCCTGGTGGGGCTCAAGAACTCTACGTGGCGCTAAAGAGATCTAACCGGGCAGCTGCATGTGCCGGCAAGGGCTCTGCCCTCTGTACTATTCCTCTACCCAATTATTATCGTTGTTATTTTTGTGAAGTGGGCATCTGTCATCACACACCAGCCTTTAACCCTTTCATTATTAGTTTCAGCATCGCGGCCTTCATTCTTTAAAGAAAGGCTTCCATCACCCGGAAGTCATCACCAAGTGAATCCAAGGCAACATCTGTTCAGGCCTTCCCAGTCGGTACCCTATGCCTCGACACAGGAAAAGGCCTGAGCCCAGAAGTCAAATAAGGAAATCCTAGGACTGGAGGAGGGACCACCAGCTCAACAGCAGCTTCACTGCGAGGCCATGAGTACGCGATGAAGGGAGGGAGCTGTCTGGGCAAGAAACCAGCACAGAGCAGAGGAGTCCAGAGACGGTATCCGGAGAAATTCCCTCATGCTCTGGATCATTCATCCTCTGCTGCTCTGGGAGCAGACTCTGAGCACTGCTGGGTGCGACACCAACACCCCCGCCTTCTTTCCCCAAAGAAAGCGACAAGAATATGTGCCCTATATTCACAATGGAATAGCACTTGACTATTTTTTAAAAAAATGAAATTCAGGCATTTTGCAGAAAAATAAAAGGAATTTGGGGATTCTGTGAAGCAATATAAGACTGAAGGAGGAAGACTAGATGGTTTCATTTTGTGTGTACATAGGAAATGCAAGTGATGAAAAGGACAAAACAAAAAAATAAAGCGAAGTCAGTGGACACTGACCACAGAACTGAAGAAAGGAGAGTGAGGGGCGGGAGTAAGATGAAAGGGTCAGATGAAGCTTTCTTCCACCTTGTACCGCTTGCGGACCAGGAGAAGGAGGAGAAAGAGTTTCTAGACCAGCCTTTGGCTAAGGCAGAAGCTAAAAAACCAATATAGGTAGAAATTTCTTCAATCCAATGTTATCAAATTACAATCTTTAGTTAATGCAACATCTGTTGCAGTGTAGTGGTTAGATTTTTGTGTTTTGCTGTTACTGCTGACATGGTCGAAAAATATTTTTCCCACAAATAAGTTGAAAAATTACCAACATTTTAATGGGTTTTTTAATTTATAGGTGGATATTCTGAGTGATATTCAAGATTGAGACAATATATTTTACTTCTGGACACCAGAATGATAACAGAAGAAAGAGAAAAATAATCTTTTCTTTTTCCTAAAGATCAAATTTGTAACGTCCAAGAGGGACTTCTTATTTAAAGGTTACCTTTACAAGTATTTTTATTTTCAGGAAAATAATTAGTTTTCAGCGAATGCCACACGCCAAGTGTTTACTTGTGTTGAATATGACTTTCTGGTTGACAGCAGCAGCAACCTGTAAGTGTCCCAATTATCAGTGCTCCCCACCATCGCCCCACCAGTGCCTTCCTGAGCGCCCTGGCCAGTCTCACAGCCTTGGACTCCTCTGCAGGTCCTTGTGGAACCTCTAGTGACCCCCACCACCAAGCATACACGTCCCCACAAATCTGGCCTAGAGCCTGAGGAGAGCAGGCAGTAGAGGGAGGCCGAAAGGAACTCAGGTGAGACCTCACAGCAGGAGCTTCTCTTCCTGCAGGTAGAGCCAAGAGATGCTGTTCTCTAGATTTCTAGAGCTTTCACAGCCATGGGGATGGACAGGGAAAGACCCACCGGCTCCTGTGTGAGGCTGACCCCTGGGGTCCTTTATTCCTCAGTGTCCATTCTTCAGGGCCACCATTAACCTCTTACTCAACACAGCTGGAATGAGATTACCAACAATAATGTCCTTGACATGGCAACTGGCAGTGACATCAGTTTCAGGAATGGCCAACTGTCATTGACATTAATGAGGTGGTAGATAGCAGGCCGCTTAACAGTCCTTGCAGCCTTTAAATACTGCACACACACACAGGCAGGAGCCATGCCCTGGGAGGACGTCCTGCCTGGCACTACAAGGGTCCTTTCTCGCCCTCACAGGCAACAGGCTTTGAACTCAGGGAGCCTTCCTCAAGAGCTGACTTTTGGAAGAGGGTCTAGTCACGTGATGCGCTCAGTAGCCGCATAGACCTTGGTCCACACCATTTCATGGGCTATAAGCTCATCTGGCTTAGTAGCCTGGAAAGCAGGGCCGCAATGGCACAGGGTTGGTGGCACCCGGGACTGTTGCTGCCTGGGTGCCTGCCAGTGGGAAGGCGGGCTGGCCGCTGGCCTCAGGGACAGTGAGGTCCTGCTCAGATACGCTCGGGGAGGGTAGTCTGTCCGGGCACGACTGCTTCAGCTTCATTCATCATTAGGGCCACACTCTTGACTCAGTTTTGTCAGTGAAATAGCGGGCTCGGGGACTGTATGTGGTGTCAGAATAGAACCCTGGCAAGTGCCCGCCCCCACTGCGCTACTGCTCCGACCCACATACACATTGTGAAGGAGGGGAACAGGCCTGAATACCAATTTCTCAGGAGGCGGCCAACTAAGATAACTAGGTACAGACACTTGAGAGCTGTTCTGTGGAGTGGCAGCCTGTGTGGGCTAATGTTTTCAGTTTCATCCCTTTCACCCACCCATCTAACACAGCCCTACAAGTGTGCGCCATCTCCCCGAACCATGTGTCCGCCTGGTATCCAGTCAGGATCTTTGTGGAGAGATGGCAGTCCTATTTTTCATCTTTCTTGCCATGCCATCTCATTCAGGGAAGTCAAAAAAAACCAGGCACGCATATATGTATATATATTTGTGAACGCTGGGACGAACAGGCAGTTCTGTGTACCGAGATCTCTCTGTGACTAGAGCAGGGTCTTTGAGTAAAGCTGACCAGGTCAGAGAGCCTTTATCGTCAGCAGAGGCTGACACTCTGTAGCTGCCCTGTCTGTGTACGTAGCAATGCTTGTCCTTCACAGCTCAGGAGAAATTACCAAGAATGTTAGACTCTAATTTTAATTTGTCTAGCACTCTTGTTAATGATATCTATTTAAGACATCCATTAAAGGCCCATGAGGTTAATTAAATGGACAATTCCAATATTGTTCTGTTAGCACCCCCTCTATTAAGTTAATATTATGGACATTTAACAGATGTCTTAATTAGGCATTATAGCTAAAAATGTAAACGAAATTAAAACTAAAGCCATTGTTCAGAAAGCTTTTACCATAATTTATGACTTTGGGTGGGGTGAATGCTCATGTTTTCTCTTCATAACCAGAGAAAGAAGTCATTTGACTTTTTCCAGAATCCAGAAAACATCATACCGAGAACCCAATTTTAATCCACGATCCAGATGTCAGGGTTGAAGAGATTTTAGACACCATGGGGAAAATTCCCAATCCTCAAACATAAGTCACTGGCAGAACCAGCTGGGGTCTGAGAGAAATACAAAGCTCCCAGGCTCTCGGGAGTTTTCAGCTCAGGACCTAGACTTAGCTGCTCTCTGAACACGCATCCTGCTGTAGGAAGCTCCAGCACCAACTTCAGGAGACCCTAGTCAGTGTTCACAGTCCCACCGGGCCTCACATGACACCGAGGTCCCTATGGACTTCCAGTGTGAAAGGTCAACAGACTCCCAAGCTTGCCCAGTGGACCGGAGCTGTATGGGCTGGGACTGACAGGCACAGCCCCCAACCTCCTGGGCTCATCAGCTGCTGGCACCGAGCAGCAGTGACTTTCTGGACCCTCTGTGACGACTCCCCAGACTCCAGCCTACGTCTCAGCGTGGCCGCAGCTGCCTGGCTCACTTCTCCAGGGAATCTCCCTGGTGCTTGGGGACCTATTTCCTCCTTCAACCAGACCATGTCTCTCTCCCCAGCGGGAGGAAAAGCTTAGCTATACGCAGAAATGAAAGGGACTCTGGTGACCTTGGGGCTCTCAGACGGGAGGAAGTCATTAAGCTTAAGTTCCTGTTATAAACTCCAGCGGGAAGAGTGATTCAGGGGCCCAGCAGTTGGGTTGCCTAAACTGGTAGCCAGTTCAGGTAGGAGCGGGAAGGCAGGTCAAGGTCCCATTAGGGACATGCTGGGTGTGAGGACTTTTCTGAGGCCGCAAATGGACTCTCCTAGTTGGGACAGCTCCGTGACCCGGATGCACTGATCATGTCCTCTCCCAATACCTACATTTTAGGGCTCCCCTAACCCCAAGGTCTTTGGAGATGACCTTTAAGATGATTACGGTTTAACAGGGATAAAGGTGGGTCCTGAGCCCACAGATGTGGTGTCTTGCTGAAAATGACATGAGGTAGATTTTTCTGCACCTTACGGCCCTTCATATCCATGCTCCAGTTCTCCTGGGGTGCTGATCCCTGGGCACCAGGATACAAGAGATTGGATTCTGAAGTATCATGTCGCCCCATGACAAACCAGGATTGTAGCCAGGGATGTGCCCAGTCCTGGCTCCATTCCCTGGGCTTTAGGCCTTATTCTGTCACCTCATGGGGAAAAGCTCAGTGAGAACTGGCGCCTTCCTACCTTCCCGTTTCCACTGACTGGGAGTACAGTCTGCTCCTTGGGTCCCTAGGACCCAGAGGCCCTGGCACAGGCTGTGGGTATAACAGGGCATCCTAGAAACAGGCACAGCAGCGGCTCCATAGCAGCGAAGCATTCACACCAAGGTTTCTGGGATAAGAGTCTACAAATTAAACAACTGTTCACACAAAATTTTGAGTCTGTGCCAAACAAAAAAACAGATTTCATATGGCAAGTGGTACCAACAACATTGCTGGAAAGCAACGGTACATTTACACCAAGTTGGACACTTTTCTTATTGTATAGGGGTGGCCAAGGATAGTGCGCTTAGGGGCCGGAGCGATAGCCCAGCGGGTAGGGCGTTTGCCTTGCACGCGGCCCAGCCTGTGCCGCCTGGGTTCGATCCCGGCATCCCATATGGTCCCCGAGCACCGCCAGGAGTAATTCCTGAGTGCAGAACCAGGAGAAACCCCTGAGCATTGCCGGGTGTGACCCAAAAAGCAAAAAGCAAAAAAAAAAAGGATAGTGCGCTTAGAAATGATCTGTCTGATTACCAATGTGGTACTTTAGGATGGTTGGAAGAATAGCAGCTATTTGATGCTGAAATCAGGGACCTCAGGCAATAAAGGGACACACAGTGCCCTTCAGAACAGTCTCCTCATCCCTGCGGCATCCTGGAGGGAAGCGACTGCAGCCAGATTCAGGTTCAAACACTAGCTCCAAACCTCCCTGGCTGAGGCCCTGAGCAAGTGAGCACAGGGAGTGAGGTTTCCTCATGGCAAAACAGGATGGCTGAGTTAGGGCCAGATGTCTCACGGAGAGCAGGGCAGCCTGAAATACAGGCAGGGAGGGCAGACCAGAGAGAGCAGCCAAGCCAGATGAAAATGGGTTGAGCACTGGGCGTGTCCAGTACGTGACGAAGTTTGCTGAATCTTTGGGCAGCTGCTAACAGCTGGAGTGGTTTTGTTTTGTTTTTTTATAAACTCAGGTTACACCCGGTGATGCTCAGGGGGTTACTCGTGCCTCTGTTCTCAGGAACTACTCCTGGCGGTGCTTAGGGGACCATATGGAATGTTGGGGATCAAACCTGGGTGGGTTGGCCATTGCAAGGCAAACGCCCTACCTGTTGTGCTATTGCTCCGGCCCCTAGAGTCAGTGTAAGTATTCCCCCTTCACCTTGCTGAAATTTCTTTTAGGGTAGAATCTGAATGGGGAAGGCAGAAAATAAAGCCTTTGGCACCGTGCTGCCAGCGTAGTTACTGGTATTTGCCATTAGTTGGCAAATACCTGCTCCAAGGAAAGGGGAAACGGGTTTTCCTGACACATACAGCTTTGCTAATACCAGTTCCTCAAGACTGGTCAGAGACAGATCAAAAAAAGCTTTTCAGCAGCAAAAAAGATCCAAGGTGTCAGCTAAGTCTATGGCCAGAGACTCTGCTTTCCTAGTGGACATGACCTTGGGAAAACACAGGTCTTCCCTGCAGCCTTTCCTAGTGGACGCAACCCCGGGGAAGAACACCGGTCTTCCCTGCAGCCTGATACATTCAGGAGCAAGGGTAAGGCCGGGCCAGCTCCTTGCACGGATCGACTGCACTAAGCCAATCCTTGGGCGAATGAGCCCCGCACCCCACAGCGACATCACCTTTCACTCTTCCGGCGTTCTCCAAACAGAAGGGCAGCCTTAGCGGGGTCAGAGTCATGAGTCATGAGTTAGACGCTTTGTGGCCCAGGTACACGCTGTGGCACCACTGCCGGGCGACTGCAGAGGGCAGAAGCACGGAAGTTAGGGGCCGTTCCTGGCCACCACCCAGCTGCTGCATGGCAGAAACCTGCCGTTTGGTGAAGCTGCTGGAAGCCGACATGTTTATTTTATGTAAATAACAATGGATTCATCATAGAACAGTCAGAAAATAGAGAAAAGTAGCATGAGAGAAAATAATGAAACCTACTGTCAGTGAAACCTGGAAACTATCTCCAGTGCGCCCATTTGCTAATGCAGGCATTCTTCTCCCATGAGCGCCCCACACAGGAAGGTCAGCCGAAGTGCACCTTTCCCTGCTGGCTTCTTTGCTCCACACCTGGTTCCCCAGAAGATGAAATGCTCTGCCGCTGTCAGCCACTGGCCTGAGTGCTGTGCTCTGCCCTGGCCGTCCCTGTCTCTTCTCTGGAAGGTCAGTGCTCGGGGGCAGCTGCAGTTCTGGGGAGGCCGTAAGCACACGTCCTGGGCAGCAAACGCTCACAGGTCTATTGTTCCCTTTGCTTTGAACTTCTTTGCAGACCTTTCACTTGACCGAAGCTGGAATTTGCTCCCATAAATGTAGGAGAGGAAGCCGTCTATTTCCACAGTGAATACGCAGTTTAGCTTGGGGATAACTGGGGGAAACAACAAGGAGAGAAAATCCTGGATTAAGCTCATTTTTATAGTTTATTTTATAGTTCATTTTTTATGCAGATTATATGCAAAAAATTGTACTGAAAAAAGCTAACAGGAAGTGGGGGGAGTCCAGAGAATAACAGAGCAGGAGTTATGAGCACTGTTTTGTCAAAGCCAGTTTATTCACATCTAAACTATGATAACTATTTGCAGGGTCAGAGGCTATAAACAAACTGGAAGAAACAAGTTTCCCAACATAACTTTCAACCCAACTCTGGGTTTAATACTCACTAGGAAAACTTGTGCACAACTTTCTGAGGCATAAATGAGGCATAAAATGAGAAGAACAATCTGAGGAAGATGGCGGTGGGGAATGGAAGAAAGCAGCAATGAAAATCAAACTTAGAAATGAAAGAAACAAAACCTCCAAGTGTGGTCTTGAGCGCTATGAATTTCTGGCAAGATGGCTGTGAAGGACTACGGAGACTGTGCCCAAGTGACTGTCGTTGCAAAGGCCCTGTGGTCCCAAGGCACCTCCCACGAGGGCCACGGAGGCTCGCAAGCACTGCCACCCCGAGGACCACTGAACGTGACCCACAGGGCTACGCATATCTCTATATGTGTACATACATGTATATCTCTGGGCATCTGACGGGGTCCTGGGCCCAGCACTCACGCCCCTGGACCAGAGAGTCACCATCAAGCCTTAGAACTGCAGCAACAGCTTCTACCTGGGCGTCCTGCTGCTCCGCCTACCAGCCCCCCAGTCGTGTTTGGTAAATGGAAGGCCCCGGTCCTGGAAACGGACCCAAATGTCTGTAGGTGGGCCCAGAAGTTCTCCAATGTGGTTGGGCTCACCACACGCCCTGAGGAAGGAACTGGGATGGGCTTTACAGGCACGGGAGTACAGTGTCTGCAACACGCTGACCCAAGAGGGCAAGCTGAGCTCTTAAGCACCATGAGGAAAGGGCCGAAGCCAAGGAGCACACAGCCCAAAGCCTCACATAACCCAGACCGCCACTTACCTTTCAGCTGGTCTTCTTTGGTGATGATTTTGAAAACATGCTTTGTTTCCTGTAGAAGGATTCCTGTCACACCCACATAGGAAGGGCACTTGGATTTTGCGACTGAAAAGAAAAAGGGAGTTCAAGGCTTTGTGGTGCTGGCTCTGTGGGACACAGGGGTTCTGGCCCCACCGCGAGCCGGCAGATGAACAAGTGGATTCAGAGAATGGAGCGAGGCAGCGGCCGTTCATTAACGAGGACCACACCAGGCACGAGCCCAGGCTCCTCCAGCCCTTGCCTGTGGTTCCAGTCTCTGTGCTCCTCTGACACGCCTCTCCTGCAGGGCCGCACCCACAGGGGCCTGTGGAGTCAAGAGGTCACATCTGCGCCCAACACCGCTCAGGCCCAGTCAGACTGATCGGGTAACATCACGCATGGCTCACCTGCAGAATCCGACTGAATACCGCATCCAGCAGGGCCTTTCCACAACCTCCTGGACTCTAGCCTAAGCGACAACCTGCTACGGGCCTCTCATCTCTCCCAATCTGGTTCCCAAAGCAATCCAAACACTCACGGGTAGTGCCGGGCACTAGCCAGTGGAAAGCCTGGCTCTTTGCTCTCAGGGAGCGGAGGCTCCTGATGGGGAGGACTATGTGCTGGAGCGCGCGGTGGCTGTGGCTCACAGTCAGGTGTTGGAGTGAGCTGCAGGAGCAGAGCCGGAGGGTTTAGGAGTGAAGGAATGTGGTACGCCCATGTTTTAGGCGGAACAACCAGGAGTAGATAGTGAGCCGTCTACAGGACGCTGACAAGGGAGACTAGAGAAAAGCCGGTTTGAGGAAGGCCGAGAGTTTCGCGATGCCTGTACGGTCAGCAGCCAGCCAGGAGGCTATTTCCAGGGCACAGTCAGGCTAGAAGGGCAGTGAGCTGGAGCTGGATGAACTGACCTTCCCTCAGAGAGGTCTGTGCTGGAGACGACAATCTGGGAGTCTGGCTCCTAGCCTACACGTCAAACCATGGCACTGGATGAAAGTGACTTTTTGTCTAAGATTGCGGGCGAGGAAATGCCACTGTTTCTATCGAGAACTCAGCACAGTCTGTGTGTGCAGAAGTACACAGACACTGAGTATCTAAGGGTCCCACTAGCCAAAACTAGAACAGTTATCCCCACCCTAAGGGCTCCTGAACATCTGCGTGAAAGGAACACGGGGCACATGCCCCAAGCACGTGCTGCCTCTGAGCAGTGGTGTGGGCACCAGAGGAAATCACCTGAGACAATAGCGCCATGAAGATCTCCCTTCAACAGCTTGGCCTGGATCATCTGAGGCTGCCTACAAGGCAAAACAGAAGCCCGTAAGGGAGGCTGCACACACAAATTCCCAAAGAGGACAGGTATACACATTTCTCTGCCAGCAGTGGGGCGAGCTGGCCCCAAGCTGACCCTTATAGTGAGATTTATCTTGAGTCCTGCCTCAAAGCAAAAGCTTCAGAAATGCAACTTACGTGTCTGGTTTGAGCCCGTTGCACAGGTCCCGTATGTACTGTTTCCAGAGCTCATGCAGAGGGAGGAAAAGACTGTACCTGCGGCAACAGAAGGGTGAAGTTAGGCCGTGTGAGTCTGGAATTACAATGTCCGAGAACACAGAGCCTTACGCCGAGGAGCAAGGGCCACTGCGGCCTGGGTGCAAACCCTAAAATCAAGGCCGTCATCTCTGGAACCCGACTCCCACTGAGCGCCTCCCGTAGACTCAGTTTCTGCCAACTGAAGAGAGTGTCTCTTCCTTAGTCCTTTCATCTTCCTGCTGCGAGCTGCAGTCCGAACATCAAGAGCTCAAACGGGTTCCTTCTACCAGCAAGTGTCTAAGAGAGACTCTGAAGGCTCCGGGGGAGCCTGCCAAACCAGCCCAGGATGGGGGTTCATCTGGGCTTCTTCTCATAAACAGAAATAAACTTCAGTCATTGGTGTTCGGAAAGAACAACTCACAGGTCGAGTAAAGGAGGAGCAGGCCGTCAAGCCAAATCCCATGTAAGGTTTTGTCTGTAAGTGAGTATCTCTGTGAGGCTGCTTGAGGAGCCCCAGAGACCTTAGCTTTGGAGCCATTATCACTCATCTTGTGCCTTGTGGAGAATCTACTCACATGAAGATCTTTGTTAAAGAAATGAAAACCTCAAGTTCAAACCCAGATGGGTTCTTCTGGCGAGACAAGATCAAAGCAAGCCTGGCGCAGGCAGAAGCCCTACCCGCTACCTAAACCCTAGAGGAGTGCAAGAGGGGACATGAGGAAATGAGACTTCGGGGCCAGAGGAATAGCACAGCGGGGGAGGGGCGTTTGTCTTGCATGTGGCCGACCCGGTTCGATCCCCAGCATCCTGTATGGTCCCTCGAGCACTGCTGGGAGTAATTCCTGAGTGCAGAGCTGGGGTAGCCCCTGAGCATCACTGGTTATGACCCCACAAAAAAGCTAAAAGAAAAAAAAAAGAGAGAAAACGACAGACTTTATTTGTCCATAGGATATGCGAGACTATTTGTCAGATCTGGAAGCAAAAGCTATCATCAGTCCTCAGACACGCAAGTGCTGAACAGTGAAGAAGACAGAAAGGCGAAGTCAGCCAGAGGCGAGCATATCCTCCCCTCAGCCGGTGATGTGTCTCTTTCCCAGCGATGAGACCCCTTCCACAGCTTCTGAAACATGTAGGCACATATTTTTTTGGAAGTAACCCCCAGAGGGAGATTCTGTGTAATGTTATTAAAAGCTACAAAGTGATATATATAAAGAAACACCAGTTCTTTTTTTTCCCCCAGGAAAGCTGAAAGACAAAACAGCCGTTGCCACAGACAACAGACTCATTTATGGCACCGGTGTTATTAGTTAAGGCTAGGACTGAAGCCAAGCAGTAAGTCTCAATATGCTTTGCAACTAAAAAGCCAAATCCTAATAGTTCCGATTGGTAAATGAAGACTGCCCCCTTGTGGCAGAAGCGGGAACGCTCCCAAGTTTAAACTGACAAGGACGGATGGAGCACTCTAGCTAGCTGCAGCATTTCCCAAATCCTGACCCACAGTCATTCTTTGAAAGTCATTCTTTGATTCATTCTTTGAAAGAATCCCCAGGGGTGGGGTGGGGAGGCGGAGGTGGCAGGCGGGGGCGGTGCAGAAGGGCAGCAGCCAAGATCTGACTTACCTCTGCTGTTCTGGTTTAATGTCAAAGAGCCGCATTTCCGCTCTCTGCCTGGCAGAGAGGCCTTTGGATTTCTTCTTCTTGGCTTTCTTCCTCCGGCGCGGGGAAGTACTGGAGAACCACAGCCTTCCGCTGCAGGTGGTCCTCGCAGGCCTGCTGGCTCATGTGCGGCATGCTGCGCTTCAGGAAGGCCCTCACGAAGGCTTCTGCCCGCTTGGCTCCCCGCATGCTACGGAGACAGGGTGGGTGGTCTCACTGCCGGGACCCCACGGCCACCCACACACCACTGCAACGACACCCACTGCGCACTGCTCAGCTCTACGCTGCAGGCTCGGGCAATTATATCTGCCCAGATGTCAAAGTCACATACAAATGCCAATCTGTGATGGAAATAAAAAAATGTATATTTGAAAGAAAAAAAATACTCGTATCCTTGACAGTTTTTATAAGAACTCAAAGATTCTTTTTTGTTTGAGAAGTGTATCACACTGGTCGTGGCAGATGAAGGCAAGATCTGAGGAGATCCTTGGAGGAAGCAATGGTAAAACGAGGGAAAACAGCGTAACTTAAGGGCTCCCGGGGTGAACCAGGGCCCCAGGCAGGGCGGGCGGATGTGGCGCTGCTCCCTGACTGGGTCTATCAGATTTCAGCCTTCAGGCTGCCCTGCGGCTGCTCTCCTCCCTGGCTCCTACATCGGTTATGGGGAAGAAACTGTCCCGAGCACCTCTCCCTCTCTCCACTGACAGTGACTGAGAACAGGCGCCGAGAGGGCTTCTGGGAAAAGAAACCACGCCAATCTTACCTCTTTACAGACCTCAATAACCACTGCCCCTCAAGTGTGTCCCTCCAATCTTCCTCAAGTCACCTGCCTCCAGCCTGCCACAGCGCTGGCAAGAGCTGTACACCCTAACTCTGCTTTTCTGCTTGGACCATTTGTTGCATCTATGTTTAACTAAAGCTAACGTGCCAATAAGATTCAAGCTCTCCCATTGTGAGTGACAGGCAGGGTGAGCGCATGAAGATGCGAACCAGCTGCTTTGCGCGGTAACTCCCATAAGCATGGTGGCTGGTTTCAGACTTGTTCATTAGTAATGTTCTCTTTGCATTACCGAAGTGGCCCTTCATTTATGAAGAAGCCAAATACACATCAGCCTGTCAAAATCTTGATTTTTGCCGAACCTCCTCTTCCTGAGCCACTGGTGTAGCTTCTGACATGTAGACAATGCTTTTATTTGTACAAATCCAGATTTAATCCACAGTGGCGGGGTCAAAATTCAGGTCAGCCTAGTAAGCATCTCCCATACATCGTGGGAAATGACGCCAGTCCCAGCTATACAAACTTAAATTTAACACAGGGAAAAGGAGGCCAGGGCATGGAAACAGACCATCAGAACAATAAGCCTTGATTGAGACACTGAGACCGAAACAGCTGCTAGAAAGATGAGGAGAACATGTGGTAAAGGAACCGAAAATAGCACTAAAGGTCTACACAGCACTGACGCTTTCCCCCCTACCCCCTTCATCTTTCTGGGCTCATCAGCAAATGTGGAGGCTCCGAAGACGGAGGTCATGGCCTCACGGTTACTGCAGATGCTTCTTAAGCCACTGGATCATTTTCTGGGCCCTTTGTCGCCAAAGAACCCAAGCAGTAGGATTACCTCATGCCAGGATTACCTTGGCATGAGATTCGAACCCGAGGTCCCAGCAAGGCACCTGTGTGCCCAGCCCTGTCACTATGGCTATAGCTGCCAGAGCTCCGCCAGGTACTATACCTTAATCTCCAGCTCCTTCTCCTCCTGCTGAGAAAAAGGCATGGTAGGTCACACCTAGAAAATGAAAAATGAAACAGGAAAGAATCAATCCCGTTTGATAGGGCTCTAAGACCCAACACATGTAAATATGAAAATATATATGCTTGTTCAAGACAGACGATGGGCTGGATAAAGGGCAGGGCTCGAAAGCTTTCTGGGGTGTCTTGCATCCAGCCCCTATGGTCACATTCGTCTTCGGAGGTGCAGGACTTCCAAAATGTGTAAGAATCCTTGTGTTTGTATAAAAATATACAGATTCTTCGCTGCTCCACTCCCAGATTCTACATTTCTAAATAAAAGCTCACGTATGCTGTTAGCAGTCAGCAAACCACACTTGGAGCTGTATAGGTTTAAACTACTAGAGGTGGGCCAGAGAGAAGGTTCAATGGCCGGCGGCTCACGCTACTTACAAGCAGGAGGCCAGGGTTCAGTGAGCAACACTATATGATTTCCCTGGAGCAACCCTCCAACAGCTGGGAGCAGTGCCCAAGCACTGTCAACGAGGACACCCTAAACCAAACCATCCTCTCCTTCCCCACAAAAGAAACAAAATACCCTAAACAACAAAATCCCAAACTCAAAATCCCAAACTACCACAGGTTAAAAGACTAATCAGCTGAAGATCATCTTAACTGTAAGATTTTTTTTATAAAAATATTTTTTTACAATTCTGTCTCCATAACAATTTGGAGGTACCATAAAATTGATGGTGCCCCTAAACTGATAAAATGTGCACACTCTTTCAAACTGGGGATATAAACCAATTTCCACATCTCTTAGTTTGCCTGAAAAAAAAAGAAAACCATGGTCCTGGGGCAGAGACTGGGACGAAGGCCTTGTTTAAGGGCTGAAAGACTTGAAACTGTTGCACTCAGTAACTAGAGTGAAACTCAAGTTACACCTCTAGAAATTCCACCCCAGCCAGCTCCTTTGGAGCTGAGTACATCCAAGAAAAACAAAAAGAAAAAAGGGGGCTGGGGCGATAGCCCAGCCGGGTAGGGCGTTTGCCTTGCACGCGGCTGGCCTGTGCCGGCCTGGGTTCGATCCCGGCATCCCATACGGTCCCCCGAGCACCGCCAAAGGAGTAATTCCTGAGTGCATAGCCAGGGGTAACCCCTGAGCATCGCCGGGGTGTGACCCAAAAAAAAAAAAAAAAAAAAAAAAAAAAAAAAAAAACCAAAGTTGTTCCAAATTAGGTCCAAATTTTAGATATGAGTCTGATTCTCCCTCAAACCTGTTTGAAAGGGCCTAAAAGCCCTGGAACGCTTTTGCACCACTTGCCACAGGACCTGCGACTATACTCGGAAGGCTACAGGCGCTCTGTGGCAGCACACACCTCCCGGCTACTCGGAATGTGCCAAGCTCCTGATCACACGCCGGGCATTGTAATCTCTTTCCTGAACAATCTTCAAAGCGGCTAAAATTCCTACTAGGCACACGAGGAGACAGAAACGACGTGCTACGGCCCGGTTACACGGGTGAGGGCGAGGCAAAGGCGAAGTTACACAGCCATAACGCCCCACACCGCCCTGGGGGCTTCTCTCCCAGAGCGCCTCTTACTACCCCAAACCCGGGCTAGTGACGTCATGCCCGCATGCCCCCAGGTCCTTCCCACTACAGGGCATTTCCCGAGCGGGCACCATCGGTGCAGAAGCGGACACCAGGTCGCGGGCAGGAACCACAGGGACCTGCCAACGTCTCCTCCCCCTCTTCTGGCACGACGCCCCCGAGCACGGGGGGCTCCGGGGCTCAAGTTCCATCCATGCAAGCAGAGCGGCAATTCCCAGAGCAGTTTTGTCCTAAATCCCGCACAAAACTGTATCCCCATAGCTGCACCCCCAGCTTGACTTGTCCACTCTTCTCCAATTCTGTGGCTCTCGGCAACGCTAGCCGTTGGCGCTGGAGCAAGAAGCGCCGGGTACGGATAAATACGGTAATTCCCAATGATTCCATTATAAAGAGCACACGCTTACTTTTCATTCTGGGCCTGCTCCCGGTGTCGCGCGGTCGCGTCTCCGTCGGTGGCACGTTGTATACTGCCGAGCTAGCCGGGGGTCTGACCGTCCGGGTGGTCCGGTGCGGGATGTCCCCGCTCACACGCTCCCAGGACTACGGGCGCAGGCGCCGCGCGCTCCGAGGCTGGCGCCGGCCGTGACGTCACTGCCGCGCGCCGCTGCTGCGCCGGGCGGGGTCGAGGGAGTTTCTTTAGCCCGCGAAGGCGGTTCGGGCCCGAGGGTGTTTCTGCTTCACTGGGGGGGGCTTCTCCCGCTCGTGTGTTTCGCCGGTTGGGGAGGCCGCCAGAAGAAGGACCGCGTGTTAGATAACGTTGGCGGGACCACGAGCGGAGCTTTGGGTCCCCGGAGAGAGCAGGAGTGGGACGGGATGGTGGGCGTGGGAATGGGGTCTGCAGGCCTGGCTTGGTGGGCTCCAGGACCAACCGGGCCACCGAAGGAGCGTCGGGACGCCGAGGTTCTAGCTTTGTTTCTGCTGCTCCCCTGCTTGTGTGGCTTCGCTTAATGCGTCTTTAATGTCCCACTTTACTTTGCCCGTCTGCTGTGACGGAGTCTGGGTTAATGGTCTCTGAAGGGCTTCTGAGATCCCCCCCAATTTTAGTTTCTGTAATAAGGTATAAGAGCTGATTCTCATTAATCTGGGAAAGACCCCAGAGCGACAGCGTGCTGTGGAGTCATTACTTGAGGGCAGGATCTGCTGAGCCCCCTTGTCCTTGTGGTTTGCAGCTTTCAGTAC
The DNA here is from genome assembly GCA_021461705.1 of Cryptotis parvus. NCBI lineage: Eukaryota > Metazoa > Chordata > Mammalia > Eulipotyphla > Soricidae > Cryptotis > Cryptotis parvus. The sequence goes on from JAJIBD010001948.1 coordinate 17,596, forward strand.
AGTTGAAACAATTCTAAGGGGACCTGGGAGTTTAGAGGCATTTGCTGACCTCTGGATCTGCATTTGGAAGACGATGCCTTGAATATTCAGAGGCCCGCCCTGAAAATCTTTGAAATGAGCCATGCAGGAGACAGGGGGGTGGGGGGTGGGGCTTGGGGGATGGTTGGACAGCAGACAGATACACAGTCAGAAAGGGGCAACGATTGGAAAAGGGTTGAGAAACACTAATCTAGATTATTAAAATAGAGACACAACATTGATTTCAATGAGTTTTAATGAAAGAAAAAGGTAACCCTAGTTTTATGGCAAGAGAAGACAAAACATAGATATTCCTAGTAAAAATTCAGTTCAACATACTTCATACACACTTGTAGCGAGCTGTAATTCTTCCTTGAAGAATACTGCTTTTTTACAATCATGAATTTCCCCATTAATTTTAATGGTAGTTCCAAATGGATTTCAATGAAAGAAAAATCAATCTAGTTTTATAGACACAAGAATACCGAACTTGGAGATTCCCACTATAGGTACCTATCAACAATATTAATACCGCAAAAAACTCTAGCTCAATTTTTCTTGAAGAAAGTGTGTGTTTAAGAAAGTGTGTGTCCCCTTGACTTTAATGGGTGTTGTAATGGATTTCAATGAAACAAAGAAACCCGAGTTTTATAGCACCCAGAACACAAAACGTGGAGATTCTCACCACAATTTCAGTTCAGCATACTACAGTAATAGTGCAGTGAAGCTGTGCTCATTCTACCTCGGAGTGAGTTTTCTCATTGATTTCAATGGGAGTTAAAATGGGATTTCAATGAACAAAGCATTCGACCCTAGTTTTTGAGCAAAAGAGCAAACTTGGAGTTCACTATAACATATTGCATTTAATAGTAGTGCAGGGAAGCTTTCGTGACATTCTTGGAGAAAAATCTGTTTTTTAGGGATAAATGTTTCCCCCAGGGGAGATTCAGTGGGAGTTTCAGTGGAGTTTAGTGCATAGAACTAGTGACTTAATTTTATTAGGAAAGAAAGTTAAGAGTTGGAGATTTACAGTCAATGTGAGAGTTCTGTGATTTACATAGAGATATTGTACAGTGAATCTCTCGCTCATTCATGGAGTAAAATACATTTATAAGAGGATGTGTCCCCACTGATTTCAATGAGAGTTTCAGTGAAAGAAAAGTGACCGATTTTTACAGCAAAAAAGATGCCAAAACTTGAAAATTACTAAGATAAATTATACTGATAAATTCAATATTATTTATCAATACCGATAAATAATACTGATAAATTCAGTATAACATACTACTTAAAATAGTAGCGGATGGATGAAACTAACTCATTCCTTCTTGGAGAAAAGTAAGTACGCTGATAAGAAAGTACATTTTCCTGTTGGTTTCAATCAGAGGTCCAGTGATTACAAGGAAAGAAACAAAGTGATTCTTGTCTTATAAGAAAGGAAGATAAAATTTGGAGAGTCCCACTACAAGTTCAGTTCAAAATACTACATATTATCCTAATGTAGTGAAACTGTAACTCAGTCTTTATTAGGGTATACTTGCTTTTGTTATAATCAGTTTTCCAATTTAATTTAATTGAGGTATAATGGATTTTGTGAATTAAAAATTAACCCTAGTTTTATAGCAAAAGAAGACAAATGTTGGAGGTTCCCTATGAGTACAGTTCCACATACTACATGTAATTGTTATGCAGCAATGCTCTAGCATTGGAGAATACTACTGAGAAAACTGCATTTTCAGTAGATTGCATTTTCCCATTGATTCCAATGACAACTTCACTTTTCTCTACTGCTAGTATATAGAAGTAAGTGCCTTTAACTGCAATAGAGAAAGGAGGTACAAACGAACTTCTTCCTAAATATGCTTTTCCATTCTGTGAAGGAACCTGTAAAGAAACCAAATTTCAGGTCTTTACATCTTTGAAAACTGCATTTTTAGCAGATTGCATATTCCATTTGGTTTCAATGGGAGTTTCACTGCTTTTTGTATAAACAAATGCCCCCTAATTCCAAAGAGAATAGAAGTAGAAACTGGAACTTCTTCCAAAAGATACAGTTCAAGGATATGAAGAAGCCTCGAAAATGAGCAAGTTATAAATCTTTTCTTCACAGAAAATTACATTTGTAACAGGTCGCATTTTTATATTGACTTAATTGGGAGTCTAACTGCTTGAGGCTAGTATTTAGGAACAAGTGCCCCTATTTCCATAGGAAAAGAGAAAAGCTGAATTTCTCCCCAAAGAGACAGATCAAAAAGATAAACATAACTGATGAGTACCCGAGTTGAAGAATTTGTTTTAGTAAGAGAAATTGTGTTTTTAGCAGATTATGGTTTCCATTTATTTCAATGGGAGTTTCATGATACTGTTCTATTGGGGGGGGAAAAAAAAAAGTGGCTCTCAAACGCAGCTGGGGAAGCTGGTACTCGGCTCTCCCTAGACTCATCTGTCCATGGGGCTCCCAGGAGGACAGATGGGTTTTGGGAGTGGGCCCATCACCTCTGGGGGGGTCCCAGAAGCAGCCGGATGAGACTCGCCCACCACACTAGCCGCCACCTTCGCTGTCCAGATGCTGACCATGAGGGTCCATCAAACTAGTGGAAACAGTTATGTCCTTTAATGTACTGCATTCTACGATGTGCAGGAAAGTTTGGCGAGAGGGAGAGATAGAGAGGAGAGAAAAGATATACAGAACCCGCCAAGTAGTTGAGGTGTGGGAGGCGGGGGGGAGGGAGGTGGGGACATTGGTAATGGGAGATGGGTTCGGGTGGAGGGATGGGTGTTGGAACACTGTAGAACCAAAACTCTACATGAGCATCTTGCAATTGTATGTCTAAAAGTGGTGTAATAAAATTTGGGGAAAAATAAAAAGCAAAAGAAAAAGAAAAAAAGTGTCCCTTCACAGCAAAAGAGATAGAAAGTAGAACCTCTCCAGAAGACATAGCCCAAGTAAGTGTAGGTCAGTGGAAACTTTCCATCTTGAAGAGCTCTCTCTCTCTCTCTCTCTCTCTCTCTCTCTCTCTCAGCAGATTGTGCTTTCCCATTGATTTCATTGGGAATAGCACTGCTGTTAATATTTAGAAACAATTTCCCGTAACTCCACAAGGAAGGCATAGAATGCTGAATTTCCAAAAGAGGCAGTTTTAGGAGACAATGGTAACTGGAAATGCCCATGCTGAGGACTTTTAGTGTTCTTTGAGAAAAATGCATATCATCAGTGTGTTTTCCCATTGATTGCAATGGGAGTTTCACTCTTGCTGGTATGTAGAAACAAGTGCCTCTAACTCCACAGGGAAAAGGGATAGAGAGCGGAAATTCACCCAAAAGTTGGCTCAATAGTGGTGGTAAATGGCCAAGTTTTTTATTAGGAAAAAACCTGCATTTTTAGCAGTTTTCCCCTTTGGTTTCAACAGGGTTTTCACTGCTGGTGCAATGTAGATATAGGTACCCCTAGCTCCACAGTGGAAATAGGTACAAACTATAAATTCTCTCACATGATGCAGTTTAAGCACATGGAAACAAATCACGTAATAAGGCACATTATCAATCATCATTTTTTCCATCTCTGAGGAAAGTGCATTTTTATTGTTTTGCGTTGTCCATTGATTTCAATGGCAGTTTAACTGCTGCTAGTGAAAGGAAACACATGTAACTACAGTGAAAAGAGGTACAACCGAAAGTTATCCCAAAATATTCAGTTCATTGATTATGAAGGAACATGGAAAGGGACCAATTTGCACGTCTCTTCTCTCAAAAGTTGGTTTTTAGCAGATTGCATTTCCCCATTGATTCCAAAGGGAGTTTTTATTGCATCTGTTATTTAGAAACAAGCGCCAAAATTCCATAGAAAAATGAGGTACAAACTGAAATTTCTTCTGGAAGATGCATTTCAAGGAATTGATGGAAGCTGGACAATTTTCACAATGCATGTCTTTTCCAGTCTCAGAAAACTATGTTTTTTAACAAATTGCGATTTCCCATTGATTTCAATGTGAGTTTCACCGTTGCTGATACAGGGAAACAAGTATATTCCAGAGGATAAAGAGATACAAAGTGAAAATTATCCCAAAAGACGCAGTTCACAGAGGTGAAGGAACCTTCAAAATGCCCAAGTAGGAGGTCTTTTCTTATCTGAGGAAACTGTTCTTACCATACTGTGTTTTCTTATTGATTTCAATGGGAGCTTCGCTGCTTCTGGTATATATAGAAACAAATGCTCTTAGTCCAAAGAGAAAATAGGTACCAACTGAACTTCAAAAGTTTCTTTTATCAGCAAGAAGATAAACGAATGTGGAAACTGCCCAAATTGTTGGTTTATTCTTCTCTCAGCAAACTACATCTTTAATGGTATTCATTTCCCCATTATGTCTATAAAAGTCACACTCCCTGCTAGTACTTTTTTTTTTTTTTTTTTTTGCTTTTTGGGTCCCACCCCGCGATGCTCAGGGGTTTCTCCTGGCTCTGCACTCAGGAATCACCCCTGGCAGTGCTCGGGGACCATATGGGATCGGGGAGGCGGATCAAACCAGGCCAGGCCGCCCCGCTGCAAAGCAAACGCCCTACCCGCTGGGCTATCGCCTCCGGCCCCCTCCTGCTAGTACTTATAAACAAGTTACTCTACCTTCACAGGGAAAGAGAAAGTTGAAATACCAACAGACACAGTTCCAGGAGGTGAAAGGAAGGTAGGCAGTAAGTGCCTAAGCAGTAGACGTTTTCTGTGAAAGAAAATTTTATTTGTAGCAGATTGCATTTTCCCTTTGGTTTCAATGGAAGGTAGAAATAAGACCTACTCTCAAAAGACGCAGTTTAAGGACATAAAGGTAACTGGAAACTGCCCAAGTTGTCAGTTTTTTTCTTCTCTGAGAAAACAGATTTTAGCAATTTACATTTCCGTTGCTTTCAATGGCATTTGAATCACTGCTTGTAACAAGTGCCTGTAATTGCACAGAGAAAAAAGTACAAACTGGAACATCTCCCAAAATATGCAGTTGAATGAAATGAAAGAACCTGGAAAGAGGCCAATTTGCAGGTCTTTTCTTCTCTTAGAAAACTGCATTTTTAGCAGATTGCTTTCTCCGCATTGATTTCCATGGGAGTCTTCTTGTTGCTGGTATAAGGGAAACAAGAAAGAGAGTGGAACTTCTCTCAAGAGATGCAGGCAGAAGAGGTGAAGAACTCTTAAAAGAATGCAAGTTGCATGTTTTTTCTTCTTTGAGAAAACATGCATTGCTGCTGGTGTGCAGAAAACAGCTATAACTCAGCAGGAAAAAGTGGTAAAAAACTGGAACTTCTCCCAATTTATTTAGTTCAAGGCATGAAGCACTCTGGAAAATATCAAAATGGTATGTATTTTATTATCTGAAAAAAATTTACATTGAACAGATTGCTTTTTTCTCATTGTTTTCAATGGAAGATTCACCTCTACTGGTGTATGGAAATAAGTGGTTCCAACTTCACAGGAAGAAAGATAGAAATATGGAGTCAAAGAAGTGAAGGTGTCCTTAAAGAACACAAGTTGTATGTCTCTTCCTATCTTGGAAATCCTTGGAATTAGCAGATTGTGTTTTTCCATTAATTTCAATAAGGAGATTCACTGCTGCTGGTATGTAGAAATAAGTACTGTAAAGTAACAGGAAAAAAGAGTTAAAAACAGGAAATTCTCCCAAATTATTCAGTGAAAACAAATGAAGCAATCTGAAATACATCAATGTTGTTTGTTTTTAAAATACCGTGTTTTCCCATCAATTTCAAAGTGAGTCTCACTGCTGCTAGTATTTAGAAACCCATATCTCCACAGGGAGAAGATTTAGAAATCTGAGCTTCTCTCAAACAATGCAGTTCCCTGAGCTGAAGAAACCTGTTAAAGGACCAAGAGTTAGGTGTATTCTTCTGTGAGAAAAATCCACACTTAGTAGATTGCTATATACCATTGATTTCTATGTGAGTTTCATGTTTCTGACAGGTAAAAACAAAAGTCCCTATCCTCAAAGAGAAAAGAGGTACTAAGTGGAACTTCCTAGCTAAAGACACAGTTCAAACAGGTAAAGGATTGAGCAAAACATCCCACTTGTTGGTTTCTTCTTTCCTCAGAAAACTGCAATTTAAACTCATTGTGTTTTCCCATTGATTTTTTTTTTTTTTTTGGGTCACACCTGGCAATGCTCAGGGGGTTTCTCCTGGCTCTGCACTCAGGAATTACTCCTGGTGGTGCTCAGGGGACCATATGGGATGTCAGAGATCGAACCTGGGCCGGCATGGGCCTGCCGGCGTGCAAGGCAAATGCCCTACCCACTGGGCTATTGCTCCAGCCCTTCCCATTGATTTTAAAAGGAGTCACACTGCAGCTAAATATTAAGAAACAAGTGTCCTTAACTCCACAGGGGACATGATAGACAGTTCAGCTTTTGCCACAAGAGCAAGCTCTTGGAGATAAAGGTGAATATATGTGCCCAAGTGGAAGATCTTATTTTTCCCAAGAAAACTGCATATATAAGCTGATTGCAATCTCCCATTGATTTCAAAGGGAGTTTTCCTGTTTCTTGTATGTTAAAACAACAGACCCCAATTCCAGAGAAAAAAAAGTACAAATTAGAACTTTTCCCAAAAGATGCAATTTAAGGAACTAATGAATCTTGCACTAGAAAACACTTGTAGATTTTTCCTTCTCAGTAAACTATGTTTTTTAATAGGTTGCGTTTACCATTGATTTCATTGGGAGCTTCCCTCTGCTGACATATGGAAATAAGCATGCGTAATTCCACAGGGGAAAGAGATAGAAAGCTGAACTTCTACCAAATGATGCAGTTCATAGAGATGAAGAAAGCAGTTGAAGATCCAAATTTTACATGTTTTCTTTTCTGATAAAATTGTGTATTTAGCTGATAGTGCTCTCCCATTGATTTCAATGGGAGTTTCATGTTCCTGGCATAATAGAAATAAAAGCCAAGAGAAAAGAGATACCAAATGGAACATTTCATGAAATATGCACTTCACAGAGATAAAAGATCCTGCAAAAGAATCCACTTGTAGATTTTCCCCTCAGAAAACTTTTTTTTTAAACAGACTGCAAATCCAAACAACAATGAGATATCATCTCACACACAGTGACTGGCACATATCCAAAAGAACAAGAACAACAGTGCTGGCATGGATGGGGGGGAAGAGGGACTCTCATCCATTGTTGGTGGGTTTGTCGACTGGCTACATCCTTTTGGAAAACAACATGAACATTCCTCCAAAGACTAGAAATTGAGCTCCCATTTGACCCAGCCATACCACTCCTGAAAATATACCCTGGGAAGCCAAAAACACAGTGGAAACACCATCTGCACTTTAATTTTCATAGCAGCACTATTCACAATAGCCAGAACCTGGAAACAATCAGTGTGCCCGAGAACTGATGACTGGATAAAGAAGCTTTGTACATCTACACAATGGAATACTATGTAGCTGTTAGGAAAAATGAAGTCATGAAATTTACCTATAAATGGATGGACATGGAGAGGATCATGTTGAGTAAAATTAGCCAGAAGGAAAAAGACAGGCATAGAATGACTGCATTTATTTGCATCACACACACATATGCATATTGTGATACCAAGATCCACAGTCAGGCAAAACATGGATCAGGAAGTCTTGTCAAAGGTGTAAATTACCACAAACATGTGGGAGTCAGAGGTTAGGTAAGACAGAGAAGGGAACAGTGTGCTAATAATTGTCGAAAGGGCTAATACCAACCTAGAACTGAGCATTAAATACAGGCAAAAAGATACACATGATAACCTCTAAGTGTATGTATTACAATCCACAATATGTAAGAGAAGGAAGAGAGAAAGAGAAGAGAGAAAAGAGATAAAGAACCTGCCATAGAGGCAGGCTGGGGAGGGGGAGGGAATCGGGGACATTGGTGGTGGGAAATGGGCACTGGTGGAGGGATGGGTGCTGGAACACTGTATGACTGAAACCCAAACACGAACATCTTTGTAATTGTATATCTCACGGTGGTATAATAAAATATTAAAAAAAACAAACAGACTGTGTTTCCCCCATTGATTCCGATGGGGTCTTACTGCAGCTAGTGTTTAGTAGCTAGAATGTAGTCACACGGGAGAAAAGAGAAGGTTCGACTTTGGCCACAAGAGGGAGTTCTTGGTGATAAACGTGACTAGTAATTGCTGAAGTGAAACATCTTTTCTTCTCTGCGACAACTGTATATATAGCTGATTATGATCTCCCATTGACTTCAGTGCAATTTTCACTATTTCTAGCATATAGAAACAAAATTCCCTAAAAAAGAAGAAAAGAGGTACAAAATGGAACTTCTCCCAAAACATGCATTTTAAGGAATTAAAGTACCCTGTAAAAGGCCAACATTTCTAGTTTCTTCTTCTTACAGAAAACTGCATTTTTATTTTTATTTTTTTATTTTTTTTTTTTTTTTGCTTTTTTGGGTCATACCCGGCAATGCTCAGGGGTTTCTCCTGGCTCTGCACTCAGGAATCACTCCTGGCGGTGCTCGGGGGACCACATGGGATGCTGGGGATCGAACCCAGGCCAGCAGAGGCCGGCTGCGTGCAAGGCAAACACTTCCCCGCTGGGCTATCGCTCCAGCCCCCTATTTTTATTTTTTTAAGTATTTTATTATACCACCGTGAGATATACAAATAAAAAGATATACAATTAAAAAGTTCATGTTTGGGTTTTGGTCATACAGTATTCCAGCACCCGTCCCTCCACCAGTGCCCATCTCCCACCACCAACATCCCCGGTTCCCTCCACCTTCCCCAGCCCACCTCCATGGCAGGTTCTTTATTTCTTTCCCCTTTCTCTCTCTTTCTCTTTTCCTTCCCTTCCATACTATGGATTACAGAACATACATTAAAAGGTTGTCATGTGTATCCTTTTGCCTCTATTTAATGCTCAGTTCTAGGTTGGCATTAGTACCCTCGACAATTATTAGCACCCTGTTCCATTTTCTGTCTTACCTAACCTCTGACTCCCACACGTTTGTGATAATTTCCACCTTTGACAAGACCTCCTGATATATGTTTCACTTGACCTTGGATATTGGTATCATAATATGTACATATATATTTATGCCATGCAAATAAATGCAGTCATTCTGTATCTATCTCTCTCCTTCTGGCTAATTTCGCTCAACATAATCTTCTCCATGTCCATCCATTTATAGGCAAATTTTATAACTTCAATTTTCCTAACAGCTGCATAGTATTCCATTGTGTAGATGTACCAAAGCTTCTTTATCCAGTCATCGATTTTCGGGCACTCTGGTTGCTTCCAGATTCTGGCTATTGTGAATAATGCTGCTATGAACATAAAAGTAGGGATGGTGTTTCCGCTGCGTATTTTTGGTTTCCAGAGTAGATTCCCAGGAGTGGTATGGCTGGGTCAAATGGGAGTTCAATTTCTAGTCTTTGGAGGAAAGTCCATATTGTTTTTCCAGAAAGGCTGTACCAGCCGGCATTCCCACCAAAAATGGATGAGTGTCCCCCTTTCCCCACATCCACGCCAGCACTTGTTGTTCTTGCTCTTTTGAATATGTGCCAGTTTCTGTGGTGTAAAGTGGTATCTCATTGTTGTTTTGTTTTTGCATCTCTCTGATGATTAGTGATGATGAGCATTTTTCATATGTTTTTTGGCCATTCGAATTTCTTCCTTGCTGAAGTTTCTGTTCATTTCTTCTCCCCATTTTTTGATGGGGTTGTTTGTTTTCTTCTTGTAAAGTTCTACCAGTGCCTGATATATCCTGTATATTAACCCCTTATCAGATGTGTATTGGGTGAATATTCTTTCCCATTCTGTGGACTGCTTTTGTATCTTAGTCACTGTTTCTTTTGAGGTGCATAAGCTTTTTTAGTTTCATGTAGTCCCATATGTTTATCCTTTCTTCTAGTTGCTTTGTTAGTGATGTTTCACCTTTGAAGATGCCTTTAACTTCAATGTCGTGGAGGGTTTTTCCTATATTTTCTTCAATGTACTTTATGGATTCAAGTCTGATATTGAGATCTTTAATCCATTTTGATCTGATTTTTTGTGCATGGTGTTAGACACAGGTCCAAATTCATTTTTTACATGTCGCTGCCCAAGAAAACTGCATTTTTAGCAGACTGCATTTCCCCGTTGATTCCAAAGGGCAAACTCTGCAGCTAGTTTTTAAAAGCAGTTGCCCCTAACTCCAAAGGGGAAAGAGATGTAAAGTTGAACTTTCCCCCAAAGAACGCATTTCCCAAAGAACAGATGTTCCCTATGTCTTACTTACAAAAAACAAAAGCCCTTTACTGCAAAGACAAAAGAGTCACACGCTGGAACTTTTCCCAAATAGAGCATTTAAGGAGGGATAGGAACCAACAAAAGGCCCGACTTGTGTGCCCTTCTTCTCTCTGCAAACTGTTCTTACAGACTGTTTGCTCTTTGCTTCCTTGGCGGTCTGGCTGCAGCTAGGGAAGTTTCAAGGGAATTGGACCCGGGAGTGCAGGCGCCTGAGCGGGGTCTTTTGCCAAATGAGAGGCGGCCTGAGGGGTGGGCAAGGGGCAACCGGTAAGGGAAGGGAGCGCCTGATCCTCTGGAGGGTCGCCCGTCGCCCCCACACATGCCCGCAGTCCACCTGTCTCGGTGGGCGCTCACCGGCTGTGTGGCTGCGGGAGCTGCCGTCGCCGCCTGGTGGACACAGTGAGAACTGCACCGTAGCCGCTGACAGCGGGGATTCGGGAGCCACCCACCGGGTACGGCCTTGATCCCGCCCCCTCCCAGCCGCACGGCCCTGCCAGCCAGCGTCCTGCAGAGGGTCTGAGCGTCTGGGATTGTGCTGGCCGGGGGACAGCCTAAGCACTAGCTGACACCTGAGACAACAGCACCCTGGCTGTGGACAGCTCCTCCCTTGTTGCCCAAGGCTCAGCCAGCACAGGCCGGTGGGACCACTAAAGCCAGCTCACGGTGGGCACGGTCGCCCCTGCCAAGGCAACTTTGGGCCGCACTCTCTCTCTTCTGTCCCTGTTCGCTAACGCAGCTGAAAACACATTTATTTGGCCTTTGTTCCTAAAGATTTGTGGGTGCTCTAACCCGAGCTTCAGATTCGCAGGTATCAGAGGTCGGATCTAGTCTTTCCAGCAAGCTGCAGTCCTCACAATTCATTAATCTAACAATGTCCCCTCGGGATGCTACTTTACAGGTCTGCATTTCAATATCCAATATTTCCATTTGTATACAAGGGTTTGAATAGATATAATTGAGGGAAACACAGAAGAGCCAAGAAACCTTGAAACGGTGTGAAGGAGTTGAAGGGCAGTCTAGTTATGCAAAGGCTTTGTTGGGGTGTGCTTTTTTGGGTTTGCAAGGGACTTGCTCAGTTCACCGGGCCCAGGAAGGGGTCTCAAATGGCGCAGGAGCCTCAGAATGGGGGCTGGCACACTTGAAGAACCTGGGACAAAAGATGGCACACGGACTATTTTAAATTACTTTTTAAGAATTGAATCATAGTGAGATACACAGTGACAAATTTGTTCATGATTTGGGTGTCAGTCATGTAATGCTCCGGCACCCCTCCCTTCACCAGTGCGCACGTCCTGTTTCCCTCCGGCTCCTCCCTCCTGCCCCCAACCAGCCTGCCTTTATGGCAAGCACTTTCCTTCTCTGTCTCTGTCTCTGTCTCTCTCTCTCTGTGTCTCTCTCTCGTGTCTCTCTCTCTGTCTCTCTGTCTCTCTCTGTCTCTCTCTGTGTCTGTGTCTCTGTGTCTGTGTCTCTGTCTCTCTGTCCTCTCTCTGTTTCTGTCTCTGTCTCTGTCTCTCTCTCTCTCTCTCTCTCTCTCTCTCTCTCTCTCTTTCTTTTCAGGCCTTATGATTTGCAATACAGCTACTGAAAGTTTATCAGGTATGTCCCTTTACCAACTTTCAGCACTAGGCTATGGTCTTTTTTTTTTTTTATGGATAGCTGTTACTATCTTGAGGAAAGTTTTTTTTTGCATCTGTTTATTGAGATTTTTTTTTTATCACAAATGGGTGTTGGATGCTGTCAAAAGTTGATTTTTGCTGTATATCTCACAGTGGTGTAATAAAATTAAAAAAGTTGTCTTTGCATCGATGTGTATGATCATATTATTTTAATCATTCCTCTTACTGATATGCTATGTCATATTAACTAATTTTGTGTATATTAAGCTATCTTTGCATCTCTGGGATGAATACCACTTATTAATGGTATATGATTTTTAAAAATATTTTTAAAAAAATTAGTTCAGGGCAGGCTGGGGTTGGGTGGGAGGGAGTGTTTGGATATTGGTGGTCGGGCACTGGTGGAGGGCTGGGTGCTGTAACACTGTAAGACAGAGACTCAATTATGAACATCCTTATAATTGTATATCTCACAGTGGTATAATAAAAATTAAGGGGGAAAAATTTAGTTCAATGTAGAAAAAGCCTTAACTGTTGATACAATTCTAGAGTTGAAGTTGATTAGATAACAAAGCCCCAATTTGTATAAAACATTACGTATATAATAACATTGCTTCTCTTTATGTGGAAATTTTTATATCATCACAGGGTTGTTAAGTCCTTGTCTAAGAATTTACGAAGTTCTTTGTTACTAGTTGATTCTTCTTTGTTATTGTTTTTGTTTGTTGACTTTAGTTCTATGTTACTCTCCATTCTAATTTCGTGTGCTCCTACTGGAATTTCAATATTGAAGAGTTAGGGTCCCGAAAATTCTGGATCTATGGTCTGGGCTAACATGGTGGTGTTAACATGAGCTAACATGGTGCGAGATGAATGTAGCTGAAGAGGATTTTGGGAGTGTAGGATTGGGGGAAGCTGCTCAGCCTGGGGACCAGGTGAGTATTTGTGAAGCGTGGAGTGGATCCCATGGTGTACCTGCCTGCGCCCATTGGGGTATGGAGAGTATTTGTGAAGCGTGGAGTGGATCCCATGGTGTACCTGCCTGCGCCATTGGGATATGAAGAGTACTTGTGAAGCGTGGAGTGGATCCCATGGTGTACCTGCCTGCGCCCATTGGGGTATGGAGAGTATTTGTAAGCGTGGAGTGGATCTCATGGTGTACCTGCCTGCGCCATTGGGGTATGAAGAGTATTTGTGAAGCGTGGAGTGGATCCCATGGTGTACCTGCCTGAGTCATTGGGGTATGTCAGAGGCAGGTCTTAGCAGGCAGGTACTCAGCCTCGCCACCTCCTGAGGGCACACCAGAGTTTCATCCACCAAGAAAGGTGTCTCAGTGAATTTTAGCTGGTTGGTTGTTGCCTCTCCTTGGAGATTTAGTTGTGAATCTGTAGAGTTGGGCCCGTGGGTGGAGTCTGCATGGTAGCAATGAGGGAGGTGGACCTGGTGTATGATTTTTTAATGTGCTATTAGTATTAGATAACTTAATGTTAGTAATCATTGACAATACAGTATAATTTATGCACACTAAATTTCTTGAGTTTTATTTGTTCCTTTTGGGGTCACACCCAGTGGTGCTCAGGGATTACTCCTGGCTCTGCACTCAGGAATTGGAATTGTTCCTGGCAAGCTCGGGGAACCATATGGGCTTCTGGGAATCAAACCCGGATCTGCTGCATGCAAGGCGTGCACCTTACCCATGCATGATTGTCAAGAACCAGCACGTAGGACCCAACTATGTAATTTGAGTTTTGTAATTCATGGTGCTTTAATAAAAAAATTTTTTTGAAAATAAAGAATCATTAAAATAAAAAAAATTTAAAAAAAAACGAGTCAAACTAGAAATAGGTACCTGAAGACATGTCTGATGACAGGTTAAGCAAGGCTGTTTCTCCAGCCCCACATGCAGAAAGTTTATTTGTTAACTATATCTCAATACCCCACCTCTGTCACTTCCAGGAGGCCTGGTCAACCTGCCCATGAACTGCTCCGGGCTGTCGGCTGTGATCCAGAGACACTGACACACGGGGCAGAGCTGCTACCAGCTCTTCCCATGCTCCACTAATTATGAGGCATCCAGGAGGGAGGGTGGGTTCTGGCCCTGCCCTGCCACCCCAGTAGAGCCTAAGAAGAAGCCAGAGGAAGCCCCTGCACCAAAATGGCATCCATTTTCACATCCATACTCCACAGCTCATTAGAGCCCCACCTAAGAGAAAGCCGATTTCAAGCCCAGTACTCAATGGACCTGAAGACCTGTACTGTTACAAATTACACTATCCACTGAGGAGGAGAAAAGGAAAGAGATGAAAATGCTTCTATCCTGAGAGCTGACTGGACCCCGGGATAAATTCAAAGCCATGGCAGAGCCTGGCAAGCTACATGTGGTGTATTCGATGTGCCAAAAACAGTAACAATAATGGACTTCATTCCCAATGAATGGAGACGTTACTGGTGCCCGCCAACAAATCGATGAACAATGGGAAGACAAGTGATACAAGTGATCTCAATACACCTGAAAGTAGGTCTTAAAATAAATTCCTCTGAGAAGATGTCTGAAGCTAATCAGAATGACACCTTTGATCCCCCTCCAGAAATGGTCTGTTGCAGAGGATGAGAGACACACGGGAGACAGATGAACATGGGACTGTCCAAGACTTAACCATCATTAGGCATCATTGCCTGGGAAGCCATCATTGATCTCACAGGCAGGCCAGTTATTCAATATCATGTTGTTCCCCGCCACTCACTCAGTCTCCCAACGTGTGAGCCACTGTTGACAGAGACATTAAGGACAGTTAGTAAGCACATCAACATTCATGAACAGCAGAGGCTGGGGTATTTTACATAGCTGTCATGAGGCACTCTTAAAATTCAAAGTCTTGAAAGTTTCATATTTTAATTTTGCCCATGTACTCCCTCCATCTGAAAGACTGACTCTAAATAGTCTTATTCTATAATTGCCTGGTGCATTTTTGCAGCTGGCATATATTTTTATCTATTTATTCTTTAGAACTCCACCCAGCAGACCAGCCTATCACAGACCGGCTCATCGAGATCCACCCTGCAGCAGCCTTTTTAAAATCTGGCCCAGGTATGCTGATCCAGAGACTCACAGACATGGGGCAGAGCTGCTACTGGCTCTCCCCTGTGTCCAGTTGCTCACGAGGCGCCCGGGAGGGATGGCGGGTTCTAGCCCCACCTGCCACCCCAGCAGAGCCTCACAACTAGCCAGACGATCCCCCACTCCTGAGGGCCTCCATTTTCCACATTCAGACTTTCCCCTTGTTAGAACTCCACCCAGCAGACCAGCCTATCACAGCCAGGCTTATGCGGCTGCAAGCTGCCGCGCAGTTCTTCAATAAATGCTGGATTTAGAGATGACTACAAGAGTATGCTACCCACATGGCAGAGCCTGGCAAGCTACCCGTGTCGTATTTGATATGCCAAATACCAGTAATGATTATAGACCTCATTCCCATGACCTGATGGAATGGTTTGAGACTCTTTATGTTCCCTGGAGCAAGCAGGTGCCCTTGGGCTCTACTTGCATGAGACAGGACATATGGAGATGTTACTGGTGCCCGCTAGAGCAAATCGATGATGAACGGGAAGACAGTGATCAGTGACAGTGATTTATTCTTTCCTTGGTGCATTTTTGCAAAACCATTTTATTTTATTGCTTTTTGTTTTTTTTTTTAAATTAATGTTTTATTATACCACTGTGAGATATACAATTACAATATGTTCATGCTTGAGTTTCGGTCATACAGTGTTCCAGCACCCATCTCTCCACCTGTGCCCGCTTCCCACCACCTGTCCCCACTTCCTTCCCCTCCCTAGCTTGCCTCTATGGAAGGCTCTTTTATCTCTTTTCTCTTTTTTCTCTTTCTCTCTCTATTCTTTCTCTATCTCTCTCTAACTTCCCTTTCTTACACACTGTGGATTCCCATACATTTAGAGGTTATCATGTGTATCTTTTGCCTATCGTAATGCTCAGTTCTCACATGGTATTATCATTTCAATGATTATCAGCACACTGTTCTTTTCTCTGTCTTGCCTAACCTCTGACTCCCACATATTTGTGGTATACCAGGTTTTGAGATATCACGAGGGTGCTTTGTGCCTGCATGCCATGGGGGATCAGGCTGTGTCCAGTTATGGAGTCTGGACCCCGAGGATGACTGTGGTTGTGTTGGTGAAGTTTTCTGGCCTCTGGGTGCCTGGGGTAGGACAGGCAAGGAAAAACCTGCCCCCAACCCCAGGATGCCCATCAGCCTAGCATAGGGCAGGGAAGGCAGGCATCGGCCCGCCCTGCACCCATTTATTTTAGACTGAAACTATTTTACCTAGGGGCATATCCCATTCTTGAGATTTTTATTAGGATGATGAATTCCCAAATTAACTACCCCACATCTATGAAATTAGAAATAGAATAAGTAATTAAAATAATATAAAGACAAGAACAAATCATTGGATTTTTAAATGATGCAAAAATATTAATGTTTATTAAAATTTTATAAATTTTGTTTATATAAATTTGCTAAACTTTTTTATAAATTTTATTTATATAAATTTGAGACTCACAGACATGGGGCAGAGCTGCTACTGGCTCTCCCTGTGCCCAGCTGCTCATGAGGTGCCCGGGAGGGATGGCAGATTCTAGCACTGGCCCGCCACCCCAACAGAGTCTCACAACAAGCCAGACGACCCCACTCCATGAGGGCCTCCATTTTCCACATCCGGACTTCCCCTCGTCAGAACTCCACCCAGCAGACCAGCCTATCACAGTCCAGCTCATGGAGATCCACCCTGTAGCAGTCTTTTTAATCCAGCCCAGGTATGCTGATCCAGAGACTCACAGACATGGGGCAGAGCTGCTACTGGCTCTCCCTGTGCCCAGCCACTCATGAGGCGCCGGGAGGGATAGCAGTTTCTAGCCCTGGCCCGCCACCCCAGCAGAGCCTCACAACAAGCCAGATGACCCCCACTCCATGAGGGCCTCCATTTTCCACATCCAGACTTCCCCTCATCAGAACTCCACCCAGCAGACCAGCCTATCACAGCCCGGCTCATCGAGATCCACCCTGCAGCAGTCTTGAGATGACCACAAGAGTATTCTACCGCATGGCAGAGCCTGGCAAGTTACCAGTGTCGATTTGATATACCAAATACCAGTAACAATTATAGACCTCATTCCCATGACCTGATGGAATGGTTTGAGGCTCTTTAAGTCTCCTGGAGCAAGCAGGTGCCCTTGGGCTCTACTTGCATGAGACAGATCATATGGAGATGTTACTGGTGCCTGCTTGAGCAAATCGATGATGAATAGAGAAGATAGTGATAGTGATAAATTTGATAAAATTTTATAAATTTAATACTCTATAGGCAAGAAAACCCTTATTGAAAGCAGAAGGGAAAATTGTATGTCCTATATATTGTTTGTCCTAAACTACTATCAGCTGATAAAAAGAAGATATGTTTGACTAGGACACTACATTTTACAGTTTGCATATCCTCTTATATCCAATTGTTATGGAAACACACAGTATATTCACTTGAGGCTTTCTTTAAAAAAAAGGAAAAACAATAGGCACACATGTCATCTTGCCCTGCCCACTTACAGAAAGCACTGCTCACTAGGAGCCTGGCTCAGTGGCTGATGCTATACCCAAAGGGGAGGAAGTCCACTTTTGTACTAAAAAAAACATTGGAATGGCTTGGTTTCCTAACTACACTGTACTATCATTAGCTTGATCTTAGCCCTAGTCATTTATTCCCACAAAAATTAACAAAAGGTTGTCATGGGAATCATGGTTGTTATTAACCTGCTAACAAAGGTTCAGATAAAATGGCAGAATCCTTGATTATAGCCAGAGTATTAACAGGGTCAATGAGACGTAAACCTCATTGACTGATTCCAATGAGACTAGAATCCTCACATGAAGCTCTAAATAACTATTCAATAATAACAAAAGTGTTTGGAATAACTCCAATGGGGAAGAGAGAGAGAGCAAAACCCGGTTGGTTCCTCCAAAGAGTTTCCTAGATGCAGGGTATAAGTGGTGAACTAGAAGGATTCAACGCTAGAAGGCAACTGTGAGGAAGCAGTGAGAAAATCACCATGCTTAGGAAGTGAAGATAGTAGCTCAGATGACCCACCCAGCACCTCTATACTGCCTCAGATATGGCCACTGGAGAGCACATGCTGAGAGTCACTTGATCACTTGATCACTTGACATCCTGTTATTCATCGATTTGTTTGAGCAGGCACCAGTAATATTTCCATTTGACCCTATCACGTGCCAGTGTAGCCCAATGGCATCTGGATGCTTCAGGAATACGAAGAGCCTCAAACTGTTCGCCCAGGGCCTTGAGGGTATGAGTACAAATAAATCATGACACCAAAAATGAGAAAACCACAATCAGAAATGAGAAACAATTTGGTCAGTGAACTAAAACATTAATGGAAGACCTTGGTGGTAGAATAACAGCAGTGGGGATAAAATCAGTGATCTCAAGATGAGACACAGGAAACTTCCAGAAAACAACAGAATATGGGGTGAGAGAAGCCCTCAAAATAAAAGACTGTCACATGAGAGAATTATGGACTGAATTCAAGAGGAAAACCATAAGAATTATTAGGATGTGGAGGAATAACAAGGCAATCCAATGAAGAATATAAGTTAAAGAAGTCAGAGCTGGATTGGAGAGATAGTACAGTGGGTAGGGTACTTGCCCTTGCACACATTAGGCCTGGTTGTTCTACCATGTATGGTTCTCTGAGTCCACCAGGAATATCTCTATTACAGAGTCATAAGTAAATCCTGAGTACAGCCAGATGTGGCCCCAAAACAAACAAACAAAAAAATAGCTGAGAAGATCCCAGAAGTGAGGAGTATATGTACCCAGATTCAAGAGGCTGGAAAACACAGGCCTAATGAAACCTCATATAAAAATACTCTAATACACATTATAATCAGAATGACAAAGGGCAAAAATATAGATAGTGAAAAGCAGTAAGATTAATGAAGGAAATTACATACAAATGGGCTCCTTAAAATTCACAGCAGATTTATCAAGTGATATCCTGCAGTTCAAAAGACAATGGTGAGATATAGCTTTTTAAGCACTCAATGAAATGAACATCTGTCCAAGAATACTCTACCCAGCT
>JAJIBD010001949.1:0-16130 GCA_021461705.1 Cryptotis parvus
CCTCAAAGACAGAAGAGCAGAAATACTGCAAGATGCAGCAGAAGCCGGGAAAAGTATTCGCACTCGCCCACCTGTCCTTCGCCAACTATAAGACCAAGATGACTGCCCTCCGACGCCCTGATGGATCTATCACATCTTCCAGAAAGGCAATGGAGAAGATTATCCAGGACTTCTACTCAAATCTCTTTGATAGCCACATCCACCTGCCCACATACCAAATTCCACAGAATGGATATGTCATTCCCAATGTTCTCCCTTCTGAAATCTGACATGCCATCTCATCGGTAAAGAAGGGAACAGCACCAGGCCCAGACAAAGTCAGACCCGAACATCTGAAGAATCTGCCGCCGGTACTCATCAATACACTAGCCTCGGCTCTTCACACGCTACCTGTCCGAATGCAAGGTGCCCCTCCCAATGGAAAACCAGCAGGACAGTTCTACTGTTCAAGAAGGGAGACATTCATGACATCGGCAACTATCGCCCCATCTGCCTGTTGTCTGTCATCTACAAGCTGTTTACACGAGTCATCCTGAACAGGATTAGCAGAACACTAGATGAAGGTCAACCATGTGAGCAAGCAGGCTTCTGGAAAGGATTCAGCACAATCGACCATATCCACACAGTAACCAAGCTCATTGAGGTTTGTAGGGAGTACAAGATGGCACTCTGTCTCACGCTCATTGATTTACAGAAAGCCTTTGATTCTGTGGAGACTGAAGCAGTCATCGAAGCCCTAGTCAAACAGGGTGTTCAAACCCAATACATCAAGATCCTTCGTGAGCTGTATTACGGATTCACCACCAGGATCTCACCATTCTACAAAGAAGTGATCATTGATGTCAAAAAGAGGGGTTCGACAGGGTGATACCATCTCACCAAAACTCTTCAGTGCCACCCTCGAGAACATCATGAGACAATTAGAATGGGAAGGAATGGGAGTGAAGATAGATGGTCGGCAACTACCCACCTCCGCTTCGCTGATGACATCGCTCTAATAACACCAAACATTAGCCAAGCGGCACAAATGCTGGCTGACTTTGACCGAGAATGTGGAAAGTTAGGCTCTACAGCTGAATCTGAAGAAAACTATGTTCATGAGAAATGAACTAGTTCCAGAGGCCCCATTCACTCTCAATGGAACAAACATCTCTGAATGCAGCAGTTATGTGTACCTAGGTCGAGAAGTCAACATGATGAACGACCTAAAACCTGAGCTGCGCAGGAGGAAGAGAGTGGCATGGAATGCCTTCAAAGGCATCGAAGAAATAGCTAAAAGGACAAAGAACCTCCGGCCTCGGGCACATCTCTTCGACTCCACCGTTCTCCCTGCATTAACATACGCCTCAGAGACCTGGGCCCTACGAAAGCAGGATGAGAATGCTATTCGGGTCTCCCAGAGAGGCATCGAAAGAGCTATGCTTGGAATATCACGCCTCACTCAAGTGAGAGAAGGAATCTGGAGTTCTGACCTCTGTCACTATTCCAGAATCAGGGACACTGTCTCGCTTGCCAAGGCATCGAAAATCAGATGGGCTGGACATGTAATGCGATTTGGAGACAACCGCTGGACTAGAGCCATTACTGACTGGATCCCACGGGATGTCAAAAGATCACGTGGGCCGCCCACCTACAAGATGGTCAGACTTCCTTGTTAACACCCTGAAGGAACGGTTTGAGGCTCTTCATATTCCTGAATCAACCAGATGCCATTGGGCTACATTGGCACATGATAGGGTCCAATGGAAATGTTACTGGCGCCCGCTCGAAGCAAATCGATGAATAACGGGATTCAAGTGATCAAGTGAATATATATATATATCAGTTAAGACTCATTAAGTCCACATCACTTTAACAATTTCTTGCAAAAAAGTCAGAAATCCACGATATGGGCAACTGTCACCCCATCTGCCTGTTTTCCATCATACAAGCTGTTCACTCGAGTCATCATGAACAGGATTGGCAGAACATTAGATGAAGGACAACCATGAGGGCAAGCTGGCTTTAGAAAAGGATTCAGCACAATCAACCATATCCACACAGTAACCAAACTCTTTGAGGCTTGTATGGACTTCAAGATGCTTCTCTGTCTCACATTCATTGATTTAAAGAAAGTCTTTTATTCTATTGAGACCCAAGTGGTCATCGAAGCCCTAGCCAAACAGGGTGTTCAAACCCAGTACATCATGATACTTCATGAGCTGTAGTACAGATTCATCACCAGGATCTCACCCATTCTACAAGGAAGTGATCATTGATGTCAAAGAGGGGTTCAGCAGGGTGATACCATTTCACCGAAACTCTTCACAGAAACTCTTCTCGCTACCTTCTAGAACGTCCATGAAACAATTAGAATGAGAAGGAATAGGAGTGAAGATAGATGGTCGGCCACTACACTACCTCTGCTTCACTGATGACATCATTCTAATAACACCAAACATTAGACAAGCAGCACTAATCCTGGCTGATTTCGACAGAGAATGTGGAAAGATAGGTCTACAGCTGAATCTCAACAAAACAATGTTCATGAAAAGCAAACTAGTTCCAGAGACCCCATTCACTCTCAACACAACAAACATCTCTGAATGCAGCAGTTATGTGTACCTAGGTCGAGTTCTCAACATGATGAATATCCTAAAACCTGAGCTGCGCAGGAGAAAGAGAGTGGTGTGTGGAATGCCTTTTAAGAACATCGAAGAAATAAAGTACAAAGAACCACCAACTCGAGGCACTTAAAATAGACTCCACTGTTTTCCCTGAATTAACATATGCCTCAGAGACCTGTACCCTATGAAAGTAGGATGAGAACATTATTCGGATCTCCCAAAAAGGAATCGAAAGTGCTATGCTTGGAATATCATGCCTCACTCAAGTGAGAGAAGGAATCCACAGTTCCAACCTCGTCTATGATCCAGAGTCAAGGACATTTTGCCAAGATGTTGAAAATCAGATGGGCTGGACATGTAATGCAACTTGGAGATGACCACTGGTCTAGAGCCATTACCAACTGGATTAGACAGGATGTCAAAAGATCACGTGACTGACCACTTACAAGATGGTCAGACTTCTTTTCCAAGACCCTGAATGTACGGCTTGAGGCTCTTCATATTCCTGGAGCAAGCAGAAACCACTGGGCTATACTGGCATGTGATAGGGTCAAATGGAAACGTTACTGGTGCCCCCTCGAGCAAATTGATGAATAACGGGATGTCAAGTGATCAAGTAAAGCCAGAAATCCTTAGTTTGTGCCTGGGACTTGGATTTTCTGTTACTTGCCACCAGTTATTGTACTAAAAAGATTTATTTGTTTACAGTTCTATAACACATTGACTTTTTTTTTTTTTTTTGGATCACATCCAGCGACGCTCAGGGGTTACTCCTGGCTCTGCACTCAGGAATTACTCCCTTGCAGTGCTCGGGCGACCATATGGGATGCTGGGGATCGAACCAGGGCGGGCACAGGCTGGCCGCATGCAAGGCAAACTCCCTACCCACTGGGCTATTGCTCCGGCCCCAAAACATTGACTTTAAGATCTTTACATAATCAGGTACATATATATGCATATATATTTTTCCAAGTTCAAAATTAGGCAATATACATATAATATATGTATGTATGTATGTATGTTATGTATGCATGTATGTATGTATGTATTCTTGGGTTAAACCCAGCTATGCTTAGTACTTCTGGTTCTGTGCTAAGAGATCACTCTAGTGGTGTTTGCAGGACTGTCTATGTAGTAAAGGATTGTACCTAGGTCAGTTTCGTGCAAACAAGCACTTTTCATCTGTACAATCCCTCATTTGAGAGAAACTTAAAAACCTCAAACTTCTGATCATGCCTCTTTTTGTGGGCATTTTATTTAGAAGCGGCAAGGGTCAGTCTCTGTGATATCTTCCAGGAATTAATTTGGGACCTTATTTATGTCCTGTTGTGTAAGGCATAAAACTGGAAAACATCTGGTTTAACCATTTACTAATAAAACCTACAGGTGTTGCAGGTGTAGCTGCAGTACCCGGCTGCATAGACAGGTGGCAGACGAAAGACAGGCTTGTCTACACTCAGGGCTCTGTTCCCTGGGCCCTGGTTGGTTGATGGTGTGACATATACAAAGACTGAGCCCCCTGGGATGAACCCAGAGCCATGACAGAGCCTAGCAAGCTATCCGTGGTGTATTCCATATCTCAAAAACAGTAACAATAATGGACCTCATTCCCAACAAATGGAGACGTTACTGGAGCCCACTTGAGCAAATCAATGATGAATGGGAAGAAAAGTGATGCGAGTGATATATATGTATATATTTATATATATATATCACTATATCACTCTTATCACTTGTATATATATATACATATACTATATATACACACATGTGTATATATATGTGTATATATATATATAAAACTAAGAAAAATATATTATTACCAAGTAATCTTATTTGGAGAGAAAATAATCTTATATTTATTTTGAAAAGAGGAATAAACTCCTAAATGAGGAATAACAATTTAGTGACTTAAATGATAATTCAATGGGAATGAATGTTCAATTGATCCTAAAACACAACTCCATATAAATGACCACATTTTATTTTGTTCCATAAACCAGATATATCTAGATATATTTAAAAATGCAAGGGTTTAAGTCATGCTTATTATTTGATACAACTGAAGTCCTTTAATCTAAAATAGCTTAATAATCAAGGAGTAATCATATTGGCCAAATATAAATTGAGCACATCCGATAGAGTAAACATTTTGTTCTGTACTTTGTTTTTAATAAAACAAAGTAAAGTATTTCAAAGTCATAAAAGTGAAATTACATTAGTTATAAATGTAATTGGTTATCTTTATTGAGAAGCATATAATTATATGATATCCTGATTGTTCCAGAAAATAAAGAACATATGGTTAGTGTAAATATAGTTAGGTTGAAAGCTGTGCTTTCCAGTGAAGCATGGTGAAATAAATCAGGCTTCTCATCCTTCTAACATTATCTGTGTCTGTAAAATCTATGTAAGTAGATACACAGTAGGGACTGAGTTTCTTAGAACTTGTGACAATATTTAGAATTGTAAAAAAGGAAAAATAGAAAATAACTTTATCAGAAAATCTTTAAATGGAATATTTAAAAAAGATAAATTTCCTTTAAATTTCACTAACGTTTAAATGCTTATATTTAAATAATATATTTGACTGTAAATTAGTTAAAAATAATTAGTTAATGCAACTAATAATAGTTGACTGATAATTATAGTATTAGATTTTCTGAATAGAATAATTCATAAATGATGCTTTTATAATAAATATTTTTCAATGTACTTAAAAGTTCTAATCCTAAATTAAAATGTCTATATTGGAACTAGAGTGATAGTAAGCCATCAGAGAGCTTGCCCTGAATGTGGCCAACCTGGGGTTTAACCCCTGTACCCATGTAGTCCCCTGAACCCTGCCAGAAAAGAGATCTGAGTACAGAGCCAAGAGTATCCCCTGAGTACCACAAGGTGTGCCCCCGCCACGCACCAAAAAATAGTCTATAATTTCTTCTTATGTATATTATTATCTGATCACATAAAATCATTATTACCACTTTGTGTTTCTTAAAGAGTAAGAGAATTTTGAGTGGTTTTTCTACACAGGATTTAATGTAAGATCATAGTTACAAAATTAATTATTTATACTACTTATAAAGTAACAACTACTTAAATTTTAGACCAATTTAAAGACTGGTTTAAGAGTGTAAAAGCCTGGGAACATCCACAAATGGGTCATATCCCAAAATTCAAAGCCTACATTTTATTCATATTACATGAGGTGTGAGTGATCATATGCCCCCTATATTTCTTTCCACTCACACCAACTTCTGCAAGCAAACCAGACACATACTAACTGTTCTATCTAGCCACCCAAAAACACACAATTGCAACCTGCAATAGTTGTAATGGTAAAGCAACACAGAATATCATCAAGTTCAGTGAATGAAGTCACTAGCCCAGATGAGCCAAACAATAATGATGAGCTATACAACCTCTCTGATTAGGAATTTCAGAAGGAAATGTTACGGATGCTTAAAGAAGCTCAAAGAAACAATGGAATACAAAATCAATAAAATATAAGAGGACATGAGAGCAGAAATGATGAAAATGCAGAACAAAATAGAAGCAGAAATAACAGATTTTTATTTTTTTAAGTTAAAACAGGTTTTGTTAATGAAGTTTTTGGAAAGGGAAGGAGGAGGAAAAGTAAGAGAGAGAGTACACATCTCAAGAGGGGAGATGTGGGCAACACGAGTGCTCAGGCACCACATGTGCTCGGCCACATGGGCTCAGCCAGTATGTGTGCCCATGCAGCATGTGCCAATAACAGATTTTTCAAATGTGGTAAGTGAAATAAAAACCTCACTGGGAGGTCTCCATAGCAGAGTAACAACTGCTGAAGAAAGAATTTTCTATCTCCAAGATGAGGTCCAAAGACTCTCTAGACCACAGCAGAAGACTCACAATTGATGAACAAACAACAAGACCACAGCAGAAGACTCACAATTAATGAAAAGAAAACAAGAGATAATCGGGATGAAGTCATAAGGAATAACATAAGGATCATTGGGGTCCCAGAAGGCAAGAAGAAAGCCCTGATAAAGAAGCAAGTGTCAAAGCCATCATTGCTGAAAAGTTCCCATAACTAAATAATGCTTGCTACCAGATTCAGGAGGCCCGGAGGGTACCAGCTGAAAGAAATTCAAATAAGAATACTCCAAGATACATCCTAATCAGAATGAAAAAAAAAAACATAGACAGAGATAGAATACTGAAAGGAGCAAGATCAAAGAAGGAAATCACATACAAAGGAGTATCCCTAAGATTCACAGCAGACTTTTCAGATGAAACACTCTGAGCCCAAAGACAATGGTGGGATATTGTTGAAGATTCAATGAAATGAAGGCCTCACCAAGAATTCTTTACCCAGCTAGACTTACTTTAAGATGTGAAGGAAAGATACACAACTTCATGGAAAAGCAAAAGCTCAGGAACTCCATATACTAAAAATCAGCTTTAAAAGAAGGGTTGAAGGAACTACTGTAAGATAAAACAAATCCCAAAAAGCAAACAAACTCATTCAGAAAGATGGCACAAAGTCACATGACAATAATCTCTCTCAATGTCAGTGGCTTAAATGTACCAATTAAGAGACACAGAGTGGCAAAATGGATAAAAAAACTGAATCCAACATTCATTCACCTACAATAAACACAACTGAATAATCAGAGCAAACACAGACTCAAAGTCAAAGGTTGGAAGACAATTCTCCACACAAGCAGTTCTTCAAAAAGGCCCGGTGTGGCCATACTAGTATATGAAAACATAGACTTCTTTGATGAAAATGCCTAGAAGAGACAATGAAGGCCATTTCTTGATAATCAAAGGATACATATATCAGGAAGAAATTATACTCCTAAACATATATATACCAAGTGAGGGCCAGCAAAATGCTTAAAACAACTGCTAATAAACTTCCAGAGAAAATATTGACAGTAACACAGTAGTAGTTTGAGACTTCAACACTGCTCTATCAACTATTGATAGATTGACAAGAATGAAACCCAACAAGGAAATATTGGCCCTGAAGGAAGAAATGGAAGAAAGAGGGTTGGTAGATTTATATAGGACTTTTCATCCCCCAAAAAGATGAATATACATTTTCCTCAGAGAAAGGACATGGGATATTCTCCAAGACAGACCACTAGTGCTGAGTAACAAAGCATACCTCAATAAAGTAAAAAAAGATAGAAATATTGTCAGCTATTTTTTTCAGACCATGATGCAATGAAAATGGAAGTTAACCAACAAAGACACAGAGACTCAAACACAACACAGCTCACTGCTGAACAACCAAAAGTCATAGGAGAAATCAAAGAGGAAATCAAAAGATACCTGGAAACAAATGAAAATGAAGACATGAATTACTCATAGCTCTGCAAACACTCATCAGGAAAGAAGAAAGGTCCCACATAAATAACCTGACACCATGCCCAAAATCTTAGAAAAAGGCCAACAAGGAGCCCAACCCAGGGAAGAAAGAAGGGAACAATAAAACTTAAAGCAGAAATCAATGAGTTGGAAGCCAAAATATTAATACAAAAGATTAATGAAACCAAGAGCTGGTTCTTTGAAAAAATAAACAAGATCGACAAACCACTGGGAAAATTTGTAAGGAAATGGAAAGAGAGAACCCCCCAAAAAGAATCAGAAATGAAAAGGGGGCATCACAATAGAAACCACAGAAATCCAAAAGATCTTAAGAGATTACTTTGAGAGTCTTTATGCCATGAAACAAGAGAATCTGGAAGAAATGGACACATTTCTGAAGTCCTATAACCTCCCATGGCTGAAACAAGTGACCTACAGTACCTGAAGAAACCTATTACTATTAAGGAAATTAAACAGTAATTAAAATCTGCCAAAACACAAAAGCCCAAGTCCAGATGGATTCTTTAGTGAATTCTTGCAAAACTGCAAGTCCTTTTTCAAGCTCTTGCACGGAAACAGAAGAAACAAAAACACTTCCAAATAACTTCTAAGAGGCACATATAACCCTGATACCCAAAGCAGGCAGAGACGTCACAAAAAAGAAAACTACAAATCAATCTCCCTGATGAATACAGATGCTAAGATCTTCAATGAAATACTAGCAATCAGAATCCAAAGACAGATCAAAAAGATTATATATGATGACCAAGTAGGATTCATACTGGGAATGCAAAAGATGGTTCAACATTCACAAGTCAAATAACATAATACATCATTTCAATAAGAGAAAAAAAATTAAAAAACCATATGATATATCAATAGATGCTGAAAAGGATTTGACAAGATCCGCCACCCATTCATGATAAAATCTCTCCATAAAATGGGAATTGAAGGAACCTACCTCAATATAGTCAAAGTCATCTACCAAAAAGGTCACAGCGAGTATCATTCTCAATGGAGGAAAACTGAAAGCCTTCCCCCTAAGACTGGGGACAAGACAAGATTGCCAACTCTCACCACTACTATTCAATGTAATACTGGAAGTACTTTGCCATAGCAATCTGGAGAGAAGAAGACATTAAGTGCATCCAGATAAACAAGGAAGAATTCAAGTTATGACTATTTTCAGATGACAAGAAATTATACATAGAAAACCCTGAACTAACAAAAAATTCATCAAAACAATAGGTAAATACAGTAGAGAGGCAGGATACAAAATCAATACCTAAAAGTAAACGACTTTCCTATATAAAATAACAAGAGAAGAAAGGAATATTTAGACAACTATCCCATTCACAATTATGCCATAGAAATCAAATAACTGGAATTAGTTTAACTAAGAATGTAAAGGACCTGTATAAAAGAAAACTACAAAACAAGCTTCAAGAAATCAAAAAGAACATGAGGAAATAGAAACACCTTCCTTGCTCATGCCTTGGGAGAATTAATTTTGTCAAAATGGTAATACTCCCTAGAGCCCTATACAGATTCAGTGTGGTTTCTATCAGGATATCCATAACATTCTTCAAAGAAATTGACCATAAACTCCTGGAAATTTGTATGGAATAATAAACTCCACTAATAGCTAAAGCAATCCTTGGCAAAAGAAAATCGCGAGGCAACATGTTTCCCAATCTCAAACTGTACTACAAAGCTGTAGTAATTAAAATAGCATGGTATTGCAGTAAAAACAGACCTGACACAAATTCTAAAATACATGATAATGTAATATTTAATAAAGGAAAAAGTTTGAAATGGGGCAAAGAAAGCCTCTTCAACAAGTAGTGCCAAGAAAACTGGGCAGTTGTGTGTAAAAAATGAATTTGGACCTTTTTCTAAGACCTTGCACAAAAGTCAGATCAAAATTGATCCAAAGATCTCAATATCAGACCTGAATCCATAAAGTAAAGTTAAAGAAAATATAGGGAAAACCCTCCATACATTGAAGCTAAAAGACATTTCATTATCTTCAAAAAATGAAACACCACTAACAAAGCAAATGGAAGCAAAGATAAATATATGGAACTACATGAAACTAAAAACTACTTCACGTCAAAAGAAATGGTGACCAAGATAGAAAGAGAACCCACAGAGTGGGAAAGAATATTCACCCAATACCCATCTGATAAGGGGTTAATCACTATCACTATCACTATCTTCCCGTTAATCATCTATTTGCTAGAGTGGGCACCAGTAATATCTCCATATGTCCAGTCTCATGCTAGTAGAACCCAAAGGCATCTGCCCGCTCCAGGAACATAAAGAGCCTCAAACAATTAAATTAGGTCACAGGAATGACCTAATATAAATGTTACTGGTATTTTGCATATAAAATACTACACGAGCAGCTTGCCAGGCTTGCCGTGCCGGGTGGCATACTATTGTAGTCACCTCTAAATAAAGCATTTATTGATAAACCGCACGGCCACTAGTGGCCCGTGAGCCGGGCTGTGATAGTCTGGTCTGCTGGGTGGAGTTGTGATGGGAGGGAAGTCCGGATGTGGGAAATGGCGGGCCCCATGGAGTGGGGAGGGTGGTCTGGCTTGTTGTGAGGCTCAGCTGGGATGGCAGGCCAGGGGCTAGAACCCGCCATGCCTCCTGGGCACCTCACGAGCAGCTGGGCACAGGGAGAGCAAGTAGCAGCTCTGCCCCATGTCTGAGAGTCTCTGGTTCAGCATACCTGGGCCGGATTGAAAAAAAAAAAAACTGCTGCAGGGTGGCTGTCAATGATCCGGGCTTTAATATCAAGGATATTAAAAGGGGTTAATATCAAGGATATATAAGGCACTGGTAGAACTTTACAAGAAGAAAATAGCCAACCCTATCATAAAATGGGGAGAAGAAATTAACAGAACTTCCAAAAGGAAGAAATTCGAATGGCCAAAGGCATGTGAGAAACCGCTCATCATCACTAATCATCAGAGATATGCAAATCAGAACACCAATGAGATGTTGTCTCACACCACATAGACTGGCATACATTCAAAAGAACAAGAACAACAAGTGCTGGAGTGGATGCAGGGGGAAAGGAACTCTCATCCATTGTTGGTGGAAAAGTCGATTGGTACTGATTTTTTGGAAAACAGTATGGACATTCCTCCAAATATTATAAATTGAGCTCCCATTTGACTCAGCCATACCATTCCTGTGAATATACCCTGGGAGGCAAAAAAACACACAGTGAAAACACCATCTGCACTTCTGTGTTCTTAGCAGCACTATTCATAATGGCCAGAATCCAGATACAACCAGAACAGACAACTGGATTAAGACTCTGTGGTACATCTACACAATGGAATGCTATGCAGCTGTTAGGGAAAAATGAAATCATGAAATTTTCCTGTAAATGAATGGACATGGAGAAAATCATGCTGAGTGAAATTAACCAGAACAAAAAGGACAGGTATAGAATGACTGCATTTATAAAAAAAAATAGCATGATACCAATATCCAAGGTCAGGCAAAACAAGCATCAGAAGGTCTTGTCAGTGGGTGGAATCTACCCTAAGTGTGTGGGAGTCAGAGGGTTAGGTAAGACATGGAAGGGAACAATGTGATAATAATCATTGGAAATGATGATACCAGGCTTGATCTGAGCATGAAATATAGGAAAAGAGGTATACATGATAACCTGAAAATGTATTTATTGCAAGCCACAATGTATAAGAGAAGCAAGATACAGAGAGAGATAAAGAAAAGAGAGAGAGAGAGTGACAGAGAGAGACAGAGAAACAGAGAGACAGAGAGAGTCAGAGAAAAGAAAGAGGCAGAGAAGGCAAGGTTCCTTCTCTCCAGGCTTGGGGAAGGGGGAGGGAATCAGGGACATTGTTGGTGGCAATTGGGCACTGGTGGAGGAATGGGTGCTGGAACACTGTATGACTGAAACTCAAACATTAGCATCTTTGTAATTGTATATCTCATGGCGGCATAATAAAAAAATTAAAAAAAATACTTCTTTAAAAGTAGTCTTATCGAATATTAATAATATTAAATGATTTGTTTATACACCATTTACAAGTTATGTGTTCTTGAATTTATAAGAGGGTTATATTTTTTGTTAATGCTTCTAGATAGTGTTGGAATTAAGAGAATGCACCTAGGCCTACTCCACTCTATATTAATGTAAATACTACCAAGAAACACTAGTTTAATTTAATGAATTTGCAATTTATAAATAAAATTAACTAAATACATTTTGACTATCCAAAATTTGTGAAAAGTTGATTGCATATTTCACTACTATTCTTTATACTTTTCTTAAGAAAAATTCACTCTAAGCATATCTACCCTCATAATCATGGTATGGTAATAAATGTATCATTCCACTGTATGTTAATAAAATATATTTTTCTTATGAATAACAGAAGGATTTATTTTTAAAGCCAAAGCCTGGTTATTGAATTCCTATAACAACACCCTAAAAAAACAGCATTTAGGAAAGTTTATGTGCAAACAACTACTTATATAATAGCCAGCAGGTGGCAGTATGTATATGAGAGTGTGGCATAAATCTACAAATTGCAGCATGCAACCAGCATTAAGAGAAATTTAACGACTCCAATAGTGATTAAAAATAACATGGACTCATAACTAATTTGATATTACTTATTAGTATATTCCTTATTTACTTCAAGAAAAACTGTATGATTTCTATTTATGAGGTGCATAGATGAAGTCTTAAATCTAGTCTAGATCTAAGTTTCTGGAGATGTATACGTGACTCACCATTGCATGAAACATCCCTGTCCTTTTACTATAATAATATAACCTGTTTATGTGATACATTATAATTGTTTATTCTCATGTATTTTATTAATGGTTGCTCCTACTTGTAGACACTCACACAAATATATATATACGTATATATACACCATGATTTATATACACATAAACACATAACACTTATATATGCCATTATCATAGCCACATACATATACATATATGGCTGTTGTCTAAAAATATGCTATATGTGATGAATAATAAACTTCAAATAAAGATGGATGCAATAATGTAAATTTCATATATTATATTATCACATATAATAAATGAATATATTTTATAAAATAGAAAATTTAAATGTGTTGCATAAATTGATTTAGATGTATTATGCTAGACATATTTTTTTATGCCACTCTTACTCCATGAAGGTCCGAGGTAATTGAACATACTAGCATTTCCTTTCCACAACTCTTGGTCGTGTTTGTGATTTTGCAGAATGTAGAATGTGGCAATAGAAATTTCCAACTACATAGGCTATTAATTATCAGCAACCAAAAAAATTAGGTCAGTGGTAAAAAAGAGCAATAAATAATTTTTAAATATATAGTAATGAAAAGGTTCTTCATACTTACTTGTATTTATGGAAATTTCATTTACTTTTTTCTGCTTAACTAAAGTGATATATCTACACATTTCTATGCTACATTTCACATACTTATATAAAATATGAATATGCACTATAAACACATGTAGACTAAGAAGAAAACCAAGAAGGAGTGAAGGAGCAAAGTATTAAAATGAATGAAATATAATGTATTTTATAAATGACCTAATTTGGGGACTGAGATGTAGTGCAGGATTGAGGGAATTCCGCTTCATGAGGTCAATCCTGGGACTGTATATGATCACTTAAGCACTTTCAGATGTGATCTCTGAGCACAAAGTGAGAAGCATCCTTGAACTCAGTCAGGTGTGAATCAAGTGCACAAAAAAAAGGAAGGAAGGAAGGAAGGAAGGAAGGAAGGAAGGAAGGAAGGAAGGAAGGAAGGAAGGGAAGGAAGGAAGGAAGGAAGGAAGGAAGGAAGGAAGGAAGGAAGGAAGGAAGGGAAGGAAGGGAAGGAAGGAAGGAAGGAAGGAAGGAAGGAAGGAAGAGAAAGAAAGAAAGAAAGAAAAGAAAGAAAGAAAGAAAGAAAGAAAGAAAGAAAAGAAAGAAGAGAGAGAGAAAGAAAGAGAAAGAAAGAAAGAGAGAAAGAAAAGAAAGAAAGAAAGAAGGAAGGAAAGAAAGGAAAGGAAGGAAGGAAAGGAAGGAAGGAAAGGAAGGAAGGAAGGAAGGAAGGAAGGAAGGAAGGAAGGAAGGAAGGAAGGAAAGAAAGAGGAAGGAAGAAAGAAAGAAAGGAAGGGAAGGAAGGAAGAAAGGAAGGAGGAAGAAGGAAGGAAGGAAGGAAGGAAGGAAGGAAGGAAGGAAGGAAGGAAGAGATGCAAGAATCACCCACACACCTGTATGTACATATTATGATACCAATATCCAAGGTCAAGTGAAACATATATCAGGAGGTCTTGTCAAAGGTGGAAATTATCACAAACGTGTGGAGTCAGAGGCTAGGTAAGACAGAAAATGGAACAGTGTGCTAACAATTGTTGAGGGTACTAATGCCAACCTAGAACTGAGCATTAAATAGAGGCAAAAGGATACACATGACAACCTTTTTAATGTATGTTCTGTAATCCATAGTCTGGAAGGGAAGGAAAAGAGAAAGAGAGAGAAAGGGAAAGAAATAAAGAATCTGCCATGGAGGTGGGCTGGGGAAGGGGAGGGAACCGGGATGTTGGTGGTGGGAGATGGGCACTGGTGGAGGGACGGGTGCTGGAACACTGTATGACCAAAACCCAAACATGACTTTTAATTGTATATCTTTTTATTTGTATATCTCACGGTGGTATAATAAAATACTTAAAAAAAGAAAGGAAAGAAAGGAGAGAGGTGTACAAGCAGGGATTGAAACAGGGAGGAAGGAAGAAAGGAAAAGAAAACGTTACCCACAAATTCCTTTGCTCTGACAAGAAGGATCAATGAAGGAAAGAAACAAAGGAAAAATGTGTTGCTACTTATGTTTTTAGTCCTATTGATAAATTTCTATTTCTAAGCATTGAGATAAATTTGCTACTTCTATAATAAATGTCTTAAAACACAAAATTATTAATATTACTTTAACTTAAAAGTATTCTCGGCCACAACCCTACTAGAGGAAACAGATGTCAACGGAACCCTGCTCTGCAGAAATCTTGAATTTGGCAGTGGTTCAACCCTCCTGTTCTGTGATGTGTACTTTATGGTTCTTTGATGAATATTTGCTTACCTTAAACCTCATTAAATTTTATGTTTATTCTTAGAAAATACTTTGGAATATTAATAATTCAAAATATAACTCCATTGATGAATATTAATTAAAGTATAAAGCTTCCAACAGAACACCTCAAACATAATTCCTTTCCATACTGAGTAATTGAGAAAGATGTCCGGGGCCAGAGTGATAGCCCAGCAGGTAAGTGTGTTTGACTTTGCAGCGGCTGGCCTGTACCGGCCCGAGTTAGATCCCCAGCATCCCTATGGTCCCCTGAACACCGCCAGGAGTAATTCCTGAGTGCAGAGCCAGGAAGTAACCCTGAGCATCGCGGGTGTGACCCAAAAAGCAAAAAAAAAAATGTCCGTAAACAAAAGGTTTTTCTCAATAGAGCCTATAGACCACAGCATAGATAATAGAATGTTCTGCAAGATCCACTTAAATAAGGTATAGTGTGATACTTCCCTAATATTTTTTGGGAAACTGAATCAAGAATATGCATGAAATTTACAGACAGAGTGTCTGTAACTTTGAGTTTTTCACTTGTATATTTAAGTGCTGAAGTTACTTTATTTAGCATTTTTGAATAGTATAATCTGTTTAAATGGGAATTCAAAATATAAGATATAATAAATCATAAAATTCTCTGTATTTCCCATGCACACATTGGTTATCCATAAACAATAGATAATGTCACTAAGATTTTATTAATATATGATTTTTACCTCATAAATATTATCAAAATAAAAATGGTGTTGCTCATCCCTATGTATTATAAATTTTTCTATAGCACTTAAAATTGAAAAAATCATGTTTTATACACATTAATATTACTTAAAATAGATTTAATAATGTCTTGTTATAATTTTATTACTAAATTTGCATATCTTTTGAAAGCAATTTCATTTATGCCCTTGGTAGTTGTTTGCAAAGGTTATGATATAAGATTTTTTGTTACTTTGACCTTAAAATTTTTTACATTTTTTGTTTATAGCTACACTATTTCTGTGTGTTTAAACTTAGTGGAACTAAAAGAACTATA
>JAJIBD010001950.1:0-97183 GCA_021461705.1 Cryptotis parvus
GCACTCCACAAAAAAAAAACCAACCCCATCAAAAAATGGGGAGAAGAAATGAACAGAAGCTTCCAAAAAGAAGAAATTCAAATGGCCAAAAGGCACATGAAAAGTGCTCTTCATCTTTAATCATCAGGGAGATGCAAATCAAAAACAACAATGAGGTACCATCTCACACCACAGAAACTGGCACACATCCAAAACAGCAAGAACAACAAGTGCTGGCATGGATGTGGGGAAAGAGGGACTCTGATCCACTGTGGTGGGAGTGCCGATTGGTCCAGCCCTTTTGGAGAACAATATGGACATTCCTCCCAAAACTAGATATTGAGCTCCCATTTGATCCAGCAAGAGCTCTCCTGGGAATATACCCCAGAGACCGAAAAACACATAGCAGAAACACTATCTGTACTTCTTTATTCATCTCTGCGCTATTCACTATAGCTAGAATCTGAAACAACCTATATGCCCGAGAACAGAGGACTGGCTAAAGAAACTGTGGTTCATCTACACTACGGAATACTATGCGGCTGTCAGAAAAGATGAAATTATGAAATTTACCTGCAAATGGATGGACACGGAGACTATCATGCTGAGTGAAATTAGTCAGAAGGAAAAGGACAGATATAGAATGTCTGCATTCATTAATAGGATATAAATAGATACCAGTGTTTTACTAAATGTGGGAAATGGTAATGGCAGATTAAAACTCACAATTGAATATACACAAAGAGACTTAAGTGATAAACTCTAAATATCTGCAGGGCTAGCCACAATGTGTAAAATAAGAGGGAGAGAGATGCAGATACAGAGAGAGACAGAGAGACAAAGAGAGGGAACTTGGGTACCTGCTATTAAGGCAGCTTGTGTGTGGGCGGGAGGAGGTGGGGTACATTGGTGGTGGAAATGGGGCACTGTTGGAGGGTTGGGTGCTGGCATACTGTATTTTCAAGAACCAATTATGAACACCTTTGTAATTGTATGTTCCACGGTGGTATAATAAAAAAATTTAAAAAAAATGTATTCCATATATTCAGGGATCTAGAGAACAGACTGAACATCAATAAAAGATGTGTCCAACTATTAAAAGATCCAACAGTTTCAAGAGATGAAAACTGTGATGTCAAGGCTGAAAACATACTAACGACAGCAACAAGGAAGGTCAGAATATCAGAAAAATTAATAAGCAAATTTTAAAAGATCGCAAGACATTATCTTAAAATGAAGTAAATAGAAGGGCTAAACTCTGAACATGGTTAAGAAAATATCAATAAACAAAGAGACTAATTGAGGGGCCAAATATATATCAATGCATTTCAAAAATAGGAGGAAAAACAAAGATTTCAATGGGACAGAAAGATAGTCCTGTGGGTAGGGCACTTGCTTGTATGTGGGTGTCCTGGTTTTAAGGTCTAGCATCACATAATGTCCATGGTCAGTGCTAGTGTGCTGCCTAAAACCCCAATAAAATGTTTCTATAAGTATTGTCAAAATAATTTCCAGAAATGATAAAACTTAAATCCACACATATGCTCTATTAAAATCAGACACATATAACCAGTGAGAATAAGAATATCTTAAAAGCAAATCGTGCAAGAGGAGCACAGTCAACTCTGAGGAATAAAAGTTGGATAACAAGTTTCTCCTGAATATGACACAAATTAAGACAGATCACATGCATGTCCAAACAAACGTCCTGTATCAAAAAATGGAAAACCATTAAATAATTACGTTTTTTTAAATTCGTATTATAATTGAGGTAACATGGTTACAATAGTTTTTTTTTTTTTTGCATAACACCTGCAATGCTCAGGGTTTACTCCTGGCTCTGCACTCAGGAATTACTTCTGACAGTGCTTGGAGGACTGTATGGGATGCCAGGAATTGAACCTGATTGGCCATATGCAAGGCAAACACCCTATGTGCTGTATGCTCACTCAAGACCCAGTTACAGTTGTCTTACTTGTTATGGTTTTGATGTGAAGACCTGGTTACAGCTGTCCTACTTGTTATGGTTTTGATGTGAAGACCCGGTCTCAGTAGTCTTACTTGTTATGGTTTTGATATGCAAAGTGACTGTACTCTCACCATTGTGTAGTGCCCCCAAAGCCTGCCCATTCACTTATAGGTCACTTCTTATCTGAGATTTTACAGAAAGTCCATCAAAGAGAAGGAAAAATGATACAGGGGTGGAAACCCTAAAGGAATCAACACAATCATCCACTTGCAACAAAGGTCAGGAGAG
This sequence comes from Cryptotis parvus, assembly GCA_021461705.1. Classification (NCBI taxonomy): domain Eukaryota; kingdom Metazoa; phylum Chordata; class Mammalia; order Eulipotyphla; family Soricidae; genus Cryptotis; species Cryptotis parvus. The sequence goes on from JAJIBD010001950.1 coordinate 2,237, forward strand.
ATGTGGAACCATCCATTGAAGCGTCTCAGCCAATACCTAAATCATGGGGCCCCAGAGCAACTGTACAGGGCATTTGCCTGAACACAGCCAACTGGGTTTGTTCCCTGGTGACCCATTCAGTCCCCTGAGACTGCCAAGAGTGATCCCTGAGCACATAACCAGGAGTTACACCTAGGCATTAAAAATGAGCCAAAAAGCAAAAACAAAACAACCTAAAGCAATATAGCAGTATTTGGAGGCAATATCTGATACCTTAAAATTACTCAGTGCAAACACTAAATAAATCACCCCCCTAATGCCGGTTATATTAATGAAGTATACTGTTAAATTAAAGGGTGGAACATACTGAGATGGAAATAAGGAACAAATGAGAGGGAAAAGCAGTTAGCAAAATGTGATAGCAGGTTTAAATTAAATTTCATAATAATATTAAATGTAAATGGTTTAGATAAGTCACATTTCTGAATCTGTCAGATTGCAGAACTTTAGTGAGGGTCTATGTGTGGCCACCAGAAAAACTACTTTAACCAGAAAGATGCAGAAAGTTGAAAGACAACGGATGGAAAAATAGAAAATAATAAATAAAACAGCTAAACCAAAGGAAGCTGGAGTGGTTATTTTAGTAGCCAGTTTTCGGCTGTTGACCAAAAGGTTGGTGGTTCGTTGCCCACCCAGGTGCGCCAGATGAAGGGGATGCCCGCGGGGTCCCCAACAGTGCCGGGAAGCGAGTTCCCTTCTACCTCTGAAGCCGGCAGGTAATGGATGAAGACTCAGGAATCCGATGCAGTTTTAAAAGGCTTTACTTATCACAGGTTCAGGCATACAAATCAGCAATAGGAAAAACCTGGTGCTTAGGATTCCCGGCTAGAACCCCAGCCACGTGTAGGTCAAGATGGCGGTCACCACGTGTAAAGGCCCTGTAGAGGGGAGGGGAGACAAAGACAAAACTCCCAAGAAGGGGGGTGCAAGCTCACAAAGAGAGAGCCCACAAACAGAGAGAGAGAGAAAAGGAAGGATAGTTTTATACCCCTGCAACTCAGACCTCCCACTATTATGGGAAGCAGGAAGGATCAAATGCCCTTAGGTAATTTCTCCCAGCACCTCACCTAAGCCCTATTATATGCTAATGTTTTGAGCCAAGATCTGCCTGGAAATGCCTTTATAGGGGTAGATAAGGGGGTTTCTGAGATGGCATGTCTCTGTACCAAAGACTAATACTAATGCCAGTTAAATATTTCTCCAAGCCTTCACAAGAGTCTCGTCTACTTCACGGTAGTTTTGTATTTTAGTTGCCTTTGAGTTATCAAGGAGCTATGCTTGCTTGCTTGGAGGCAAAAGAACATTTCTCTCTGGTCTAATTACTTAGGGATCCAATGTGGCCAGGCAAATATGCTGGTAAGATCTAGCTAGTCCCATGATGATTGTGGTAGCATGAGAGAATATTTATACCAGCCAGTACAGAATACATGGTCAGATAAACTGCCACATTTAAACTATCCTCTTATCTATGAAGTGATTAGCAGGAAGCAATCCAGGGCAGATACAGAGGCTTTTAGGCTTTTAGGTGTCCTGCAACAGCCAATAAAGTAGATTTCAGAGTAAAAGATATTACAGAGTAGACAGACTAATTTGAAATGATATTGTGAATAGTTCTTTGAAGGAAAAATAACTTGAAACAACTCTCTGGGTAATAATAGCTTAAAAACCTTTTCTTTCTTTCTTTTCTTTCTTTCTTTCTTTTCTTTCTTTCTTTCTTTCTTTCTTTCTTTCTTTCTTTCTTTTCTTTCTTTTCTTTCTTTCTTTCTTTCTTTCTTTCTTTCTTTCTTTCTTTCTTTCTTTCTTTCTTTCTTTCTTTCTTTCTTTCTTTTCTTTCTTTCTTTCTTTCTTTCTTTCTTTCTTTCTTTCTTTCTTTCTTTCTTTCTTTCTTTTCTTTCTTTCTTTCTTTCTTTCTTTCTTTCTTTCTTTCTTTCTTTCTTTTTGCTTTTTGGTCACACCCAGCGACCCGCAGGGGTTATTCCTGGCTCTTCACACTCAGGAATTACTCCTGGTGGTGCCTGGGGAGCCCATATGGGATGTGGGATTGAACGCGGTAGGCCATGTGAAAGGCAAATGCCCTACCGTTGTGCTATCACTCTGACCCCCATGGATAGTAACAGCTGAAGAATGCAACACACAACTAACTACTGCCACCAGAACGACACAATCAAAATTGAGTAGAACATTTAATGTGTCCTCTGCCACATAAATGGACTTAAATAAAGCTGCCAATCAATCTTTTCAAATCAATACTCAAACAGTATTATACTGCCATTAGAGTACATATTCTTTTCAAATGCATATTTGCTATTTACCATTTATCTGCGATATAAAGTCTCAAATAATTTAAGATAATTCAATTCATACAAAATATGTTGTCTGATCATAATGCCATCAAATTAGATATCAATAATAAAAGTGTTTTGGAATCTATCCGAATATTTTAAAAACGAAATAATATAAATAATACATGAGAAATCCATAGATAATTGGATTTTAAAATAAATTAAGATAAAAACCTACTGTTTAAAAACTGAGTTCCGGAGAGATAGCACAGTGGGTAGGGTGTTTGCCAAGCATGTGACCAACCAGGATTTGATTCCCTGGCATCACATTCAATCTCCCAAGCTCCTACTAGCATTAATTCCTGAGTGTAGAGTTAGGAATAACCCCTGAGCATTGCTGAATGTGACCCAAAAAGCAAAAGAAAAAAATCACTGAATGTAGTGAAACAATATTTAGTGGGTTACAAATGCAAGTGGTAATAAAGCAACATAAAAAGATTTTGTTGAATCAATGAAATAAAAATATAGTAAAATATAGGAAAAATAAATGAAATGAAGTATCTTTGAAAAGGTCAAATAAGTAATAATATAAGTAATTAGCTGTAGCGGCTAGGAACAATGGTATAAACTTGATATGATATGAATGAGCTTTAATCAAGCTAGTGAAGTAAGCTAAACCTCAAAGACTCCAAGTTGCAGTGATTCCATGTAAAATGGCATCATGTGCATAATAGACTATGTAGGGCAGGATGACTGAATCAGTGGGAAGGGTAGGAGGCATGACAAGGTGTCAGGAATAAACTTTGGGTTGATGAATGCTATTATCGTCTTTGTTGTGACGAGTTTATTTATGGATTCAATTCTTCTACGTTCGTTATTATGCCCATTACGCTTTCTTGAACCTGTCATTAGGAAATGCATGGATTTAAAACAGGCAGACCCAGAATTACTTTCCAAAGTGGGGGAGAATTTATCAGGTATCAACTGGATCTCAGAGAACTGAGGACAGGCTCATGTACCTGCTCTAGCCACAGACAAATTTTCAATCCCCTTCTAGAATCTTTCATGAATTGCTAGAAACTTTGAAGTAGAAACTTTGAAGACGTGGCTTGTACAAGGAGTTACTTGTTACTTGGCGCAGCTTGACTGTCACATTCATGTGTCATCAGGAAGCGCTTTCACACCAAACTGCAAAATCTTGTTAATTATGTTTGAGCTCATCTTCGTTGATTTCATAGAAATGTTTCTATCAATTTGTCTTCTAGATTAAGATTTTACCTGAACATAGAGCATTTTAGGCTGTGTGTATGTGTATGTGTCTTGGCGTATGCACAAGCATGAGTGCACCTGTGAGTGTTTATTGTTAGTATCCACTACTTCATTTTCTTTCCACCCTTTTCTTGCCATGATCTTTATCCTGCTAAAGATCCCTCATTGCTCTCTTCCATGAAGCATCCGTGTGGAGCCTGCTATTTATCATACATTGCTTGGGCCGGGAGCGATAGCCCAGAGGGTAGGGTGTTTGCCTTGCACGTGCACGGCCTGGGTTAGATCCCGGCATCCCATATGGTCCCCGAGCACCGCCAGGAGTAATTCCTGAGTCAGAGCCAGGAGTAACCCCTGAGCATCGCCGGTGTGACCCAAAAAAAAAAAAAAAAAAGCCTACATTATCATACATTGCTTATAGCTTGCTCTCTTTATTTCTAGGTCCTCAATAAACTTACCCTCAGAAATAATATTTGCCAACATCAGTTTTTTGCTCCCAGTATGTGTAGTTGTTTGCACTTTCTCCTACCAGTCTTCTCTTCTGAATCTATACCAATAAAGATCCCCCCTTTTGGTTGTTTTTATATAGTCTGTCAATAAATGTCATTTCTCTGCTAAAAATATACTTTTAATAGTGTAAATGTTACCTACAAGCACACTTGTAAAATAGAAATAACAAAGCAGTAAGCAGGTGTTTCTCCTTTTGTCAATAAAAAATGTTCTTGGCAGATAGATAATTTTATATGCCTTCTATCATAGTCATTTCATATTTAACTTATCTAAGATCATTTCCCCAAACATCCTATATCTAAGATCATTTCCCCAAACATACCAGTTAAATATTTCTTCTATATCTTATTAGTTTATAGACATGTTCAAAGTCTCATTTAATTCACACACATGTACCCACATATATATTTTTATTTAAGTTTATTATTATAAGGTTAGGTGGCAAATTTTGTTTTTCCCCCATGTTTGTTTTTTTTCTGAACTGAAAAATAAATATAGGTATTCTTTCAGTTTCAATATTTTGTATTGGTCAGCATTCATCAAAGGAATAAACATTAAATTTTTTAAATACTCTCAACATGATGAACATCTTACCTTGCAATTGTATATCTGATGGTGGTATAATATTTAAGTAAAGAAATGAAACTGCTAAAAATTTGTTTAATACACACACACAATACCTTGGCATTTAAGCTATTGGAGCCTGACAAGTTTCCCAGTTGGCTCTGTGAGCTGGAGACCCAGGAATGCCACTGGTATAGTTCAAAGACCTGAGACCAAAGAACTGAAGTTCAGTCCAGTCCGTGAGTAAAAGTCAGAGGAGCAGGAGAGGCCAGGCAGAGTGTAGATGTTCCAGCTCAGCAGTTATGCAGAGAGTGAGGTCAACTTTCTTCTGCCCTTTTGATCTCGGTCCTCAGCATTCTGGAGGCATCTCCCTACACAGGGGAGAGCAGCTGGCCCGACTGAGTTCATCAAGGCAAAGGAGAGTCTCTTCCTCCTCCTGAGATAGAACTGCTGTGATGCAAACAAAGCTGACAAATAGAGTTAAAATGCTCTAGGTAGCAAAACTTGGTGACTTCTGAGAACCAAGAATGCTGCTTTACTAATGATTCTCAGAGGAAATAAAAACAATTCACAGGACAAAGGAATATTTATTGTATGATAATCTCACCAGGAATAGAAATGTCTAACTCATGGATGCTGTTACCACAATGAGGTCAGTTCTTTTCTTCTTGAGTAAATTTGAACAAATATTTTAGAATCAATTCTCACAGTTCATAAAATGTGTGTGTGTGAGAGAGAGAGTGAGAGAGTGAGAGTGAGAGAGAGAGAGGAGACAGAGAAATAATCTTTAAAATTCTGATGGAAAGGGAGTTCAAAAGGGTTTTTACCAGGGCCGGAGAGATAGCCCAGCAGGGAGGATGTTTGCCTTGAAGGCAGCTGACCTGGATTTGATCCCTGGCATCCCATATGGTCCCTCAAGCACCGCCAGGAGTAATTCCTGAGTGCAGAGCCAGGAGTAACCCTGAGCATGGCCAGGTGTGACCCCCGCCCCCCCAAAAAAGCATACAAAAAGAGTTTTCACCAACTGGTTTAACTCTGGTTCATTAAAACATTTTGAGGAAAGTCATTCATTTACTCAAAATGTGTTTCATGCTATTCCTATATTGTATGCCAGGCACTGGAGACCCAGGCCTCTCTCTGGATTCCACTTACCCTTTTGGGTTTCCTTACTGAAGAATGTGGACTTGCAGAGAGGAAGGATTCCTAGAACTGTCATTCTCATCCCAGAACCCTCTTTTGCTAGTACAAGCCACCGAAAAAGTGTTTAAGGTATTGGCTCATATAAACCATTTATGGCTCATAAAAAACATTTACGAAGTCAATGAGGTAACACCTGAACTAAAGTAAAGAGCATGCAGCTTGTGAATAATCATTCCTGAAACATGAATCCGGCAGTTTTCTCTCTTACCTTAAGGTTTCACTTCTGTTTCCCGCGAGGCGTCCCCAGATGTGTATGAAAGCATTGTAGGAGGATCTGCTGTTTTAAAGAGATGAAACCCAGGTATTTCCCCTTGTTGTATAGCTCCTTAACTCTCACTGACTCTAATTTCCCTAGAAACCAATAGTAATTTGGTCTTTCCATGGTTTTTAATATTTTTTCATCTCCCTGGAGCACTATGAAAATTACCTTTTTTATGTTGGATTCTGTAAAAGGCACCTTTAAGGTCCAAAGAGGAAAGGTGTTGTATTTAATGCAGGCAATCTGGTAATAATGCATTGCCGGAAATGCAGGGAAGGTCTGACCATTATCTGTAAAATATAGTGAGACCCTTAGAGGACAAGCATAGATGCAATTTTCTTCTGTGTAACTAAACTCTGGCTTATCAAAAAAAGTGTGTTTCTTCTCTTATACAATTTGTTGCTGTTGTTATTAAATACTAAGACTGGATTTTATAGGGTGTGTGAAGCCATGATAGTGGAAAGCATTTACTTAAATGTCAGTGAATAACTTGTTTTGGTCAGCCATACAGAATTCAATGCACTGATATAAAACCGGGATGCAAGGACTCTAATGTTTCTGCTCTCAGATTATTGAGACCCTCTAAGAGGTGAACTTGAAGATCCTTCTGTGGGAAGCTAAAGAAGGAGACAGAAAAGTTCTGTGTTCTTTTCTACATTTAATTTTTTAAAAATTTTATTATTCCACCTTGAGAAATACAATTAAAAAGTTGTTCATAATAGGATTTTAGTCGTGCAGTGTTCCAGCACCCATCCCTCCACCAGTGCACCCTTTCCAAAACCGTTACCAGATTTCCCTACCCCCTCACCCAGCCTGTCTCTATGGCACAAAAATTTTTCTTCTCTCTCTCTCTCTCTCTCTCTCTTTCTCTCTCTTCTGTTACACATTGCAGGTTACAATGCATACATTTAAGGGTTATCATATATATCCCTTTGCCTAAGTTCAATGTTCAGTTCTAGTCTGGCATTACCAATTCCAACAATTACTAGCACATGGTCTCTTCTCTATCTTACCTAACCTCTGACCCACACACACTTGTGGTAGATTCCAACCATCAACAAGTCCTCCTGGTCACTGTTTTGCCTTGCTTTGGATATTAGTCTCATACTGTTTTTTTGTTTGTTTCTTTGTTTGGGGGTAGACCTGGTAGTGCTCAGGAGATGTTCCTGTCTCTGTGCTTCTGGGTCATTATGGGTATTTCTGAGGTCACAGTGCTGGGGATCGAACCTGGGATCACTATCAGCTCTGACTTGTTCAGCTCTCTGTTCAAATCCCTTAAAATTCTGATTAGCTTTAGTATAAAGATCTTTAGGGCAAATACCATAGATTTATTTATTTTTTACCACCTTTATATTTAGCCATACTAAGGGTGCCAGGTAAATGCTAAAAATTCAATGACCCTCGCTGATGGATGAATATATTACTAAAATACAACCAGTGGTAGAGATTTGCATAGGATTATTTCAGAATAGAAATCCCAAGGCTTGACATCAGAGGTAACATTTGATCACTTGATCACTTGAATCCCGTTATTCATCGATTTGCTCGAGCGGGCACCAGTAACATTTCCATTGGACCCTATCACGCGCCAATGTAGCCCAATGGCATCTGGTTGATTCAGAAATATGAAGAGCCTCAAACCGATCCTTCAGGGTCTTGACAAGGAAGTCTGACCATCTTGTAGGTGGGCGGCCACGTGATCTTTTGACATCCCGTGGGATCCAGTCAGTAACGGCTCTAGTCCAGCAGTTGTCTCCATATCGCATTACATGTCCAGCCCATCTGATTTTCGATGCCTTGGCAAATGAGACAGTGTCCCTGATTCTGGAATAGCGACAGAGGTCAGAACTCCGGATTCCTTCTCTCACTTGAGTGAGGTGTGATATTCCAAGCATAGCTCTTTCGATTTCTCTCTGGGAGACCTGAATAGCATTCTCATCCTGCTTTCGTAGGGCCCAGGTCTCTTAGGCATATGTTAATGCAGGGAGAACTGTGGATTCAAAGGGATGTGCCCAGAGCCAGAGGTTCTTTGTCCTTTTAGCTATTTCTTCGATGCCTTTGAAGGCATTCCATGCTGCTCTCTTCCTCCTGCACAGCTCAGGTTTTAGGTCTTTCATCATGTTGATTTCTTGACCTAGGTACACATAACTGCTGCATTCAGAGATGTTTGTGCCATTGAGAGTGAATGGGGCCTCTGGAACTAGTTCATTCTTCATAAACATAGTTTTCTTTCGATTCAGCTGTAGACCTATCTTTCCACATTCTCTGTCTAAGTCAGCCAGTATTTGTGCCTCTTGGCTAATGTTTGGTGTTATTAGAACGATGTCATCAGCTGAAGCGGAGGTGGTGCAATTGCCGACAATCTATCTTCACTCCCATTCCTTCCCAGTCTAATTGTTGCATGATGTTCTCGAGGGTGGCACTGAAGAGTTTTGGTAAGCGATAACACTTAGTGTTCAAAAGACAACTGAGTTGATATCATTAAGAACTTCTCTTCGAAAGCAATACAATCTGTCAGACTGTCATATGGACCAGCTCTTAAGAGATGTTGTGCTGAGAGAATTGGGAAAGAATCCTGTGAGTTGCAACCTAACATTAACTATGAGAAATTCTATTTATTCTGTCAACTGAAAATGGTCTGTGTTTTGGTCCTGCTCTTGTGTTTGGGTGAGCCCAATGGGAAGATAGTTAGTAGGCTGAGGTCAATAATTAACTTGCTGCAAACATGTTCAACAGTGAGTCACACTTGGGTCTAAATATTCTACAAAATAGATCACAGAGCTGCAATTTGGACGTGGAACAGAGCACACTCCATTCTCTTTTGGGATACCTGGAGGAATAAAGAAAATACTTGTGTTCATTATAGATAACTTTAGAGTCCAGCTTATGACATGTGTTTCAGTCTTCTGGGTGCTACGGTCTAAATAAGGAAGACAAAACAACAGCCAGGAAAAGGAGGCAGCTTTACACTGTCAAGAAGCTGCAGGCCTTTGTTTATATTATAGTCATCGTCTCTAAAAATGAGAATTATTTTTTAACTCCCCCGAAGAAAATCTCCACTTCAAATTAGTGTTCTGGATGATTTATCTCCAGAATATTTATAGGAAACCCAAACAGACTTGCATTTTAGGACATTTAAAATAGAATCTAGCAGGCATGGAGCATAGGTGACAAAGAAAAATCTCCAGAATAAGACAAAAAGTGAAACTAAACTTGACAGATTATTTAGAGGAGACTCACATAGACGCACCTGATTCAGCGGCATCTCTGATGTACTTCTGGGTTCCATGATAAAAATTCTGAATCTGAAAGTCTGTTTTATGTTTGCAAGATTTATATAGGAATTTTCTATATAAGCCTCTAAATTTCATCAGTAAATGCTCAAGATGAGAGCTTTCTACTGATAGTATACCACCTACACGACAGAGCCTGGCAAGCTACCCAAGTATAAAGAAAATACCGTGTTTTATTTGTTATGCCAAAAACTAGTAACACTTATGGACCTCAATTCCATGACCTGAAGAATGGTTTGAGGCTCTTCCTGTCCCTGGAGCAAGCCGATGCCCTTGAACTACACTTGCTTGTGACAGGATGTATGGAGATATTACTAGTGCCCACTTGAGTAAATCGATGAACAACGGGAAGACAGTGATACAGTGACAGTGAAGCTTCTGCTATCACATGTGATATTTGCTAATATCCTATGAGAAGCCGACTCAGCTCTAGACAAACCATGCTTGGCTCAAATACTAGAAACAGATTGACCCACGCCTACTCCACCTGGAATGTTGCTTTGGGTAGAGATGTGAATAGAGAGGATGTATGCTGGCCACTGCTAATTTTGTGCTTCAATTCAGTTTATTATTTATGGTTCATTTCATAAATAATCCAATTTTATTGGATTACAATAAAATTGTCTCTCTAAAATCCCCAATTGTGAAGATGGGAAATTCCAAATATTTTATTTAAAGATAGCCTTGTTCAAGAAGGAAGAGAGAAAGAGAGAGAGGGAGAAAGAGAGAAAAAGAGATAGGAAACCTGCCATAGAGGCAGGCTATGAGAGGTGGGAGGAAATTGGGGACATTGATGGTGGGAAGTGGGCGCTGGAGGAGGGATTGGTGCTGGAACACTGTGTGACCGAAACCCCCAAAAACATGAACAACTTTGTAAGTGTATATCTCACGGTGGTATAATAAAATATTAATTAAAAATAGCCTTGTTCAGACTGTGGTGGAGGAATAATATCTTTGATGCTGGGGTTGGTGTGGTAACACTGTAACTCTGAAACATAAAGAAATGAGAAATATAGACAATTTATAAATGATTATAGAGTAAAACTTACTAGAATCCTAAAATCTCTGTTAGACTTTATTAGCATGTTAAACTTTTCAATAAAAATGATTTAAAACAAACTTGTAGACCTCTTAGCTATATGAAATACTAAGTAGTATTTAAAATAGTATTAGATGGGGCCAGAGCGATGGCCCCAGAGGGTAAGGCATTTGCCTTTGCACATGGCCGGCCCATGCCAGCCCGAAGTTCGATACCAATTTCCCATATGGTCCCCTGAGCACCTCCAGGAGTAATTACTGAGTGCAGAGCCAGGAGAAACCTCTGAGCATCGCCGGGTTTGACCCAAAAAAGCAAAAAAAAAAGTATTAGAATTAACCTTATCTGAAAAACGATCAACTTAGTAAGTACAGAAGCATCAAATTAGTATTGGCACCAAATAAATAGCAGTGTAGGGTAAGTGAAATGACGTGATTCTAGTTGATCTAAAATATTAGAAAAGAATGATAACTTCCACCCCTGATTTGCCTTTAAAATACTTTAGAAGAGTCCCTGTATATCAATGGAGGCTTCAGCATAATAAAACTGCATAAAATCTATGCCGGTGCCAACATGCTAAAGAGAATCATTTGTTTTCCTAATAGCTCAATTTCAGCAGACCATGGCCTTCCCAGGAAATGCCCTGTTAGCAAAGCTGTCAGTCCCCGATGATCTCTGGACCAAAAGGATGATGATAGAGCACAGACTTCTGCACTTATTGTAGACGAGCAATTTTCCTTTATTTTAGAAAGAATTCATAATTCGTAGTCCATGTTCCTTTGGCTATAACGGACTGAAGTTTGATTCAAGGTAAAAACTCATCCCAAGTAGGGATATTATACACTGGAGAAATATTTACAAGATGCACTGTAATCTTTTGAGCTCAAGTACATTAGATTTCCCTCTCATATCCAGGCACTTGAAATTGATACATTGAATATTTCCTTTCCCCAGGTCACAGTATAAGAATAATATCATTTAGCTTACAAATTGTACCTTGAAGTCAAACTTCCTGCGGAATAAAACTGAGGATGGGTTGATACTGTGTTGGCAATTTATAGACAAACATCTTCAATGCCTTGGGCGTCAGGGATAATTCGAGGGCTATGATTAAATGGAAGCCCCCTGGTTGAAATTCTTACACAGCCTCTTATGAAGAACCTTGAGTTGAATACATCTGCCCACTCTGACCTACTAGGGCTGACCAAATTCTAGCCTAGACTACCTTGTTTGAATTCTATCTAGTCTCAAATCTAGTTTTCACTCATTTCTAGGACTACTTTTCTTGTAAGTCTTCATTCCCATTAATCTCTTCGTCCCTCATGGAATTTACCCTGCTTATTCTTCTGCTGAAATACTATCTCTAAAAAAGGATTGATATGACTTTTTCTATTAGTTTAAATGTCTTCTACTTAAAGAGCTTCAGAGCTGCCCATTGTAAAGCAGTTTCCCACATATTCAATTACATCTTCCTGATTTAAAAAAAAAAATCAGCTTAACTGTTTTTACAGTTGTTTTTATCCTCCCTGGTAGATTGTAAGTCTAGTGATATCAGATCCTTTTGTTTATTTGCTATGCATGAGGCAAGAGCTTGTGATAATTGGCATCTTCTCTATTTGTTGTATGAGGCAGTGAATGAAAAAATTAAGTGCGCTTTTAATCTAAGAACAAATTAAAGCAAGGGGAAGTCAGTTCTTTTTACTCTGCTTCTCTTAGTGCATGCGAGCTTCAATTTCACATTTAAATTCCATGAAAGGCAGTATCAAAGGGTACTTTCAATTTGCTTCAAACAAAATTTTAAGATACACAATATAGAATGTGAAGTATTTTTTGCTATGTCCCTAGAGCCAACAGCACTCAGGGACTTGAATCTATCTGCAGCATGAATTGATTAAGTTTCCAATGTCTGGCTTTTACCATGAGGCTCCTCATTGGTTATATAAATCCTTTGACCTAGAGTGGTCCTTCACATTTCTCATGGGCATTCTGTATGATTGAGATGTCAAGCAGATGAAATAAATACAACAAATTCAAGAAGTCAGATGTGATGCCATGCCAAAGGGAATGGCTACCATTGTTTCCTTCATTCCATTTGTTCCTCTTTTTTCAAAATTAGTTTCTTGTTCTTATTTGTGTCTTTGGCCTGATCCGCAATCTATGGCATCTTGAACGCATCATAAAACAGTTTCTTGGGGAAATAAAATGATGAAAATTATCAAAGGTTTTGGTGATGACACTGTTCAAAGTTGGTAGCCCTTATGTTCCTCTGAGTCTTTCCAGAGTCATCACAAGTAAGCCCTGAAGACTTCTGGGCTGACGAGGCCCACCTGCTCCCCCATGTTCTTTATGTCAGAATCCCCAAAATTATTCTGACGTTTTAGTATCCTCTCATTCAAAAGTCACCTATAAACCAAATATAAGGGATCTGATTTTCTGTGCTCTGTTTCTTAATAAGTACTTTTAAATTTTGTGTTACCTGTGTTACTCAGTTCATCATTAAGCCATAAATCCTGTCCTTTGCTATGTTTCTGACGAATAGCAACTCATTATTTCTATTCCTATGCTATGTTTATGAATACATATCAGTTTTGTGTCATCACAAGCTCTTTAAAGTCAACAACTAATCCTCAAAACAGCTCTTCCAAAGTGGACCTTCAAAGATTTTATATTTACGAATGAAATCCATTGCATGACTCCTTAGCTAAGTATGTGAATCATTTCCCTATTGTGTGACTCCAATTCTAAATCAAGTTTCAACTTCAATAGCACATGTACTAATTAAACTTCTGCTGATGTGTAATTGTTTATTGCCCTCGATAAGATGCTTTGCCAAGATATTAATTATCAATTTTGTTAAATTTATTGCCCCTAAGATTAACCCTAGATGGGAAAAGGATGACTGCACTAGATTTGATTTTTTTTTGCAAAACCCAAGCACATATTTTCTAACTTTCTTTCTGGAACTGTTCTTGGAGATAATAAATGAAACAGAATTTAACTTTATTCGCCTGGTGACAGCAGTTCCATATGATCCAAATGGGTAAAAAGTGAAATTGCATCATTTCAATGAGGCAATATTTCTTCAACATTGTCGTAAGAAATGTTTCCATCTTTGTCCATTCCTTAAACAGAAATGAATGCACACTAATATTGCTTTATTTATAGGTCTCCAGCAAAGACATTTTTAACATTAAAATTTTTGTAAATTTTTTTGGGGCCACACCTGGCTGTTCTTAGAACTTTTTCTTGGCTCTCGATTCACAGATCATTCCTGGCAGGGCACAGGGACATATGGGATGCTGGGACTGAATCAGTTCAGCCTCAGGCTAATGCCCTGCACACTGTACTCTTGCTCCAGCTCCATCATAAAAGATTTTAAAACTATAGTTTCTGTGTCTAAATTTAAAACATTGATCCTACTAAGTCCTTCCCACATCCGTCTTCCTCTGAAAAGAATCTATGGAGCAGCAGAGAATTCTAGTAGGGCTTTGTGAACAATTTATATGATCAGAGCTCGATTCCTATTCCTACGTGCTCTATCCTTTCAGAGCCTGGTCACTTCCCAAGGGTCCAACCTTCTAATATGGTGATTACTAGTTTCAACATAGGAAGTTTAAAGGGCAAAGACCTTTGATATTTAGTCTCTAATGGATAGTATGAGGTCTGAGCTAATGTATAGGAAGGTGAATTATTGAAACTGTAAGATGCAATATGGCATTGGTCATAAGTTGTTGAATTTTCCACAACATAAGTAACTAGTTGTTAGCATTTTTAAGCTTCAAATATTGCTGAATTTAAACTATAATAGCCAAATTACAGCAGACGTTTTAGAGTCCTTAACTATTTTTGGTACTTTATCACACATAGATACACAGTGGAAGAGAGAGAGATTCTTCACTCTCCACATTAAATTAAAATCTATTTCAGAATATACTATAAATTAAGTAGTCTATCATGTATTGCTGTCTGGACTATTGGCAGCAAGATAAAGAAAAGAATATTTCTCAAGGACAAGTACTCACTGTTCTTACTTGCCTGTGCTATACTGGGTAATAAGCCAAGGGAGTGGAAAGTATCAAATGATGGCAAATTCTTTGTCCTAGATTATGCCATGGAAAGATGGGGAGGGGAGTTGGACTGAAAGTAACATAAGGCATGGTCAAGGGTCTTGTTTATTTAGTGATTACAGAGGCATCATCACCAGGCTCAGAATAGTAATGCAATCCAAACCATATTAAGATAAATTTTTCAATGTGTTTGCTAACGAGGATAGAAGAGAAAGTAACGGACTCTTGGGTGATTAGTGAAAGACACTTTCACTGGGGCCAACTTTGTCTATGGACCACTGGACATGTGACGCTTAATTATCAATAACTTTTAAATCACGGTGCCTAAAAGCAATCCAAGAACTGTAGCAAAAACAAACTAATGTTTCTCCGAGGGGCAGAGGGTCCTACAGTTGTCGATGTTGAGTCGATGTGGTCCCAATATGTGACAAAATGCTAAGTTTTTACAATAATAATCTTAATACAAGTGCACCCTGAACAGCCAAAATTTTTGCTGCTGTCTTCAGAACAAGATGTGTAATATTTCATTGCAAAGTAGAATCATTTGAGTTAGTGCTAAGTTAATGCTATGTGTTTAATTGATGATGTTCTAGATAAAAGTTTTACTTTCTTCACCCACACAAGGCTCTGTGGCTTACCTGGAAATAACAGACAGAGGAAATTTAATATTAAAAAGAGAGAAATAACTGAAAATAATTAATCATGCTTCTTGTTTTGGAACCCTCAAATAATGACATATTTCTCTCTTACCTACTTTAATTCATCCCCTTAACTGACAATTTCCTTTGCCAAAGGAACTCACATAAATATACATCATCAATATTTATATGAAATTTAAATCAAAATAGAAGGTATTGCAAGAAGCTGATGATTTCCAAAGCTTGGAAGCACCTTACACATTACAGAATTCTGTGTAAATTGGCTTCACATAACCTGAAAAAAAAAATAAGGGAAGTCCACAGTGCATTGTGGAACTAAGTTTAGCTAGAGCACATCTAACTTCCTCAGAGAGATGTAATATAAGTCATATATTTCAATAGATGTCAGAAGGATTGTGTTAACTATATCTGTAGAACTGTCTGTGTCTCAAATTTGAGGAAAAGACTCAAGTTCATAAGAATCTGTAGGAGCTGTAAGATTTCATTCTAGGCAGTGAAAGTTATTTTATGTCTTACATTGCAAACAAAAGTTCCTCTGGTTTAGTGTATATCATAGTAGAAAGGCATCTTTCCCCAGATTGTTTTGTGTTCAAATAGCAATATTTCTGGCCCTCTAGGAATGATATGTTGTTTGGATTGTTGAGCTCCAGAGAAGCCTCTGGACTTGGACAGAAGATTGAGATTTAGTAGGCAATATATTTCCAGCCTTTTTGAAAATTGGACTGTCATTTTTGAACTTTATCAGAGAGCATGCTGAATCCTTGAGGTGGACATCATAAAATTAATGAACAGACGTTAGTCCTCATTTGATTGCCTTTCACTTAAGCTAGAAGGCCAGTGATACAACTTAAAAAAATATTACTGGGGGCACAGACACATAGTTCTAAAGTCTGGAATGTATGTTATGCATATAAAAAGTCCAGATTTGGTTCTTAGTACTTCACGGCCTCTGGATCACCCTGGGGAACTACCTTAATGCACAGAGTCAAGAGTGGCCCTAGGACTCTGTCAGGTGTGATACAAAAAACAAGGAAAAAATCTGAGATTTGTTTCAGGGTATTTTCAGTATCATTTACATAGAAAATAATTTAAAATGATGAATATTTAGATTAAATTATTTTCACGTATACACACATATATAGTGGCTAGTCTGTTTTTGTGTGAATACCCCACAGGTGCAAATGTGGTGCTCATTCCATTCTTGTTACTATAGAAATATTTATTTTTATTAATTAAAGCATTTTTGCCTGATCATAGTTATTAGTCTCTCTAGAGGAAGAAAGGGGACTGTCTTTGTTCTGAATTTATTTTGTTCATTACAGATCCTACATTTTATAGCATTTATAAAGAACTTGAATCTGTTGGCACGTATACCTTGGCTCCGGGTGCTATGCTAATGAGATCACCAATCAGTTTTCATGTAGAGCAATTAGCTTCTTTCTGCATAAGCCTTCATGGTGTAGTTGTGTTTTTCATCACTTGTACATGTGTGTCATGTGTTGCAGGGGACTCCCCAATTTCCTGATGGAAAGATAGCACAGACACCCCTATAGGTGCTAGCTTGTGGTGTACTCAGGGTGTAAAAGCCAAGGGGATATTAGAGTTGTGTCTTCCACTTCTCTCTGAGATATCTGCAAGAGATGAATAGCCTGAAATACATAACACAATGATATGCAGAGGCAATAGCGTCATAGCTGCATCACAGATCTCAAGGCTGGGAGTTAAAAGTGCAACAAATATTGGCCCCTACTGGAGGGTGACAATTTAAGTTAAACTAATGACTAGAAAATTGAGAGTGGAGGATCAGCATCCTGTGCCAGGAAATATTAAAACAAATATTTTATGTTGTCCATCTCAATGTTCTATTCTATGATAATACATATTTGTAATTGTTTTGGGACATATTGGTTATGATAATAATCTGTTATCAATGCTAAAGAATTAAAAATACAAGCAAAGTATGCGCAGCTTCATATTTCAGTGTAAAGGACAAAAGTTGTAGAATAAACTAATCAGTCTTTAGACAATTTGTTTATATTAAATGCTGTAGTCCTATCTTTCCACATTCTCGGTCGAAGTCAGCCAGCATTTGTGCCGCTTGGCTAATGTTTGGTGTTATTAGAACGATGTCATCAGCGAGCGGAGATGGTGTAGTTGCCGACCATCTCCACTCCCATTCCTTCCCATTCTAATTGTTGCATGATGTTCTCGAGGCTGGCGCTGAAGAGTTTTGGTGAAGTGGTATCACCCTGTCAAACTCCTCTTTTCACATTAATGATCACTTCTTTGTAGAATGGTGAGATCCTGGTGGTGAATCTGTAATACAGCTCACGAAGGATCTTGATGTATTGGGTTTGAACACCCTGTTTGGCTAGGGGCTTTGATGACCGATTCAGTCTCTACAGAATCAAAGGCTTTCTGTAAATCAATGAACGTGAGACAGAGAGGCATCTTGTACTCCCTACAAACCTCAATGAGCTTGGTTACTGTGTGAATATGATCGATTGTGCTAAATCCTTTCTGGAAGCCTGCTTGCTCGCATGGTTGTCCTTCATCTAGTGTTCTGCTAATCCTGTTCAGGATGACTCGTGTAAATAGCTTGTAGATGACAGACAACAGGCAGATGGGGCGATAGTTGTCTCCCTTCTTGAACAGTAGAACTTTCCTGCTGGTTTTCCATTGGGAGGGCACCTTGCATTCAAACAGGTAGCGTGTGAAGAGCCGAGCTAGTGTATTGATGAGTACCGATGGCAGATTTTTTCAGGTGTTCGGTCACAGTTCTCCAAATTACCTCCAAATCACACAGTTCTACAGTTACCTTAATTTAGAACTTCTGCGCCCAAAACTGTTAGAAAAGTAAACAGTTTTCAATAGCCTCTTCTTCTCTATTGTGGTCAAGCCTATGGCATTTTCTCTGCCATCTCTAGGGAATTAATATTTCCCTTTACATTTCTTTCCACTTGAGCTCTTTTGACTACTAAGAGGTTTTCATGTTGAAAGGCAGTGGGATTCCAGAGTTCACACTGTGGTTCCATTGTTGGTTCACAGAATGGAGAAAACTTGTGATTTATCCTACTTAAAAATCTTCCCCCTTGGTAGTATAGCCAGAGGGGCAGTTGCCTTGCATGCACTCAACCTAGATTTGATTCCTGTCACCCCATGTGGCGCTCAAACCCGCTTGGACTCCTTCCGCCTGGAGCACAGAGCCAGGAATAAGTCCTGAGTACCACCAGGTGGGGCCCCAAAGCCCAAACTAACAAACATCTTTATTAAGTTGCTGGATTGTAGGCATTATATCATCTGGTTCTTAATCACTTACACATGAAATGATCACTTGTATCACTTGTCTTCCTGTTCATCAATTTGTTCGAGCAGGCACCAGTGACATCTTCATTTGTCCCCGTTTGTGTGTTAGTATACCCAAGGGACTCTGCTTGCTCCAGGGACATGAAGAGCCTCAAACCATTCCTTCAGGTCATGGGAATGAGGTCTATTATCATTACTGGTTTTGGCATATCAAATACTACATGAGTAGCTTGCCAGGCTCTGTCCTGTGGGTGCTCAAAGTTTTTGCATTTACTGATGTACCACAGCCACACAGAAATGGGGAGAGCTGGTAGCAGCTCCATCTTTGTCTGACAGTAACAACAAAAGCAATGCATTATAATTTAGGAAGATTGTTCTGCAGGTCAGGTCACTTGTATTCCTGTTGTTCATCGATTTGCTTGAGCAGACACCAGTAACATCTCCATTCATTGCTAATGATGTCCATTATTGTTAGTGTTTTTGGCATATCAAATACACCATGGGTAGTTTGCCAGGTTCTGTCATTGCTCTGGATTCATCCCAGGGGACCCAGTCATTTTCTCCGTCAGATCATCAACCATCCAAGGCCCATGGGGCAGAGCCCTGAGTGTAGACAAGCCTGTCTTCTGTCTTCCACCTGCCAACACAGCCGGGCACTGCAGCTACATCTGCAACACTTTGAGGGAAGGTTATGGCCAGGTACTGTTCTTACACTTCACAGTAAAATAATATGAGGTAGGAGTTGCTAGTTTAAGAGAAAAAACCCACAGGACCTTAAGTCGAAATTCTTTTATCAGTGTCAATACCAGGTTATTAGAGAGCCTGTGTCTATGAGCACTTTTCTTTCTACTTGAACTGCTTTTTATGAGGTGTGTAAAAAATATCCTCTTGTGTAATTCTGTCCTCTTCATTTGCACTGTTCATTCTTTTCTAAATATGCTCAACTTTCTTTTTCTAGTAAAATAAAAGTCAATTTTCCAGTCCTGAAATCTCCCACTCATTATTACTAATCTATCTCAGGTCTTTGTTAAAAAAATCATTTTCTATCTTTACAATTCCTATTAAGTTGAAGCATATGATATAGCCAAACACTGACCTACCCTTCTTTTTGGGGTCACACTCTGCTGCTCAGGGATTAACCCATGGCTCTGCAATCAGGATTTACTCTTGACAGTGCTTGAGGGATTCCAGGGATTGAACTCTCGTCATCTGTGTGCAAGGAAACACCTTACTCACTGTACTATTGGTCCCTCCCACACTGCCCATTTTTTACAAGTCTTTTTTTTTTTTTTTGGGTCATACCCGGCAATGCTCAGGGGTTTCTCCTGGCTCTGCACTCAGGAATTACTCCTGGCGGTGCTCGGGGGACCATATGGGATGCCGGGGATCGAACCCAGGCCGACATGGGCCGGCCACATACAAGGCAAACGCCCTTGTCCGCTGGGCTAATGCTCCGGCCCGACACTGCCCATTTTTGATGCACAAATAGCAGTCTTACCTGGTCCACCCAAATGCTTTCTGCCTCAGTCAGTGCCTACTTTTTCTCCTCAGTCGACCCTGAAAGGATGCACAGAGAGCAATAACCTAGTAACAAAGTGCAGTTTCACCATTCAGACCTCTTTATATCATATCAATTAAAATGAATGCAAATGAACCTTGGCCACAAGCTCTCCAGAGAGACAACACAGGTTAAACATTTTAACCCTTGAAAGACGTGCTGTGCATCCCTGCATTTCAAGGCAGGATCTTGTGGCTTGGGACACTTGTTCTAAATTAGCCTCCACACCATGTAAGATGGGGTTCAAGACTGGGTCCTTTCACTCTGAAGCTCTTTACAGGCATGACGTAGCCCTTCCCTAGCTAATGACACTGTTCTTCACCAGCATTTATGTTTTCTTTGTCTCCTGATTCCCCTGGGTCCACCTTCTCTAGTCCTTGCTCAGCCTTGGTTCACTTTCTCTCTGACTCTACCCTTTCTGCCTAGTGTTTTAATGTCACTTATTGCCCAAAGGTTTGGTCATTGTCCCTTTTCTCACTTCATTTTGTCTCTTCTCACAATTTTTACTTGATATCTCATCCTATGGATTCAATTATCACTTATAATTGGATGACTTTCAATCCTCCACCTAGAATTCTTTTTGAGCCTCAGATGTAATTCACTGTTAGACAATATTTTTGCATCTTCAGATACACACATATTCATATCCCAGACTCCTTTATTTCTTCCTTCTTCCCTTCCTTCCTTCTTCCCTTCCTTCCTTCCTTCCTTCTTTCCTTCCGTTCCTCTCTCCCTTCCCTCCCTCCCTCCCTTCCTCCCTCCCTCCCTTCCTCCCTTCCTTCTTTCCTTCTGTCCCTCCCTACCTTCCCTCCCTCCCTCCCTTCCTCCCTTCCTTCTTTCCGTCCTTCCTTCCTTCAGTCCTTCCTTCCTTCCTTCAGTCCTTCCTTCCTTCCTTCCTTCCTTCTTTCCTTCCTTTCGTCCTTCCTTCCTTCCTTCCTTCCTTCCTTCCTTCCTTCCTTCCTTCCTTCCTTCCTTCCTTCCTTTTTTTCCTTTTCCTTCCTTCTACAAATAGTCGTATATTTCATTGCTTAATTTATCTCTATATTATTCTAATAATGGGAAGCTTTTCCAATAATTTCATTGTTCATTCTTTTTGTTTATAATAGTGAATTTCCCTTTCAAAAGTCAGATTATGTGTGGACTTTATTAGCATTTTATTTAGTATATATATAGAGAGAATCTACTATGTGTTATGCTAAACTAAGTATACTGAATGCTATTAGAGCCTATGAAAGAGAAAGAAATATCAGATAATAAAATATAGAAAAGAAAAATAATGAATTTATGAAACAGGATATTTTTTGACTGCAAAGCAGGTTATTCTTCAACCACCTGACTTGGAGTTTTAGGCAGTTGCTAGCGTTGTTTTTCTTGCCTCACAAACACATTCTGTGTATTTGATCTTGTTTCTATTTCTCCCACCTCCTCCCTCAACTCAACACCACTTCAGTGTTTGAAAGAAAATAATTTGCACAATCATTGCTTCTGGTTGCTCAGAGCATTGTTTCATGGTGAGAGGTGATAAGTGAGTATAGTGAGAAGGAAAACAGCTCTTTACCAACTCTGTCCCTGCCCTTAACCCTTGCAAGGTACAACACAGCTTAATTATCCAGCTAGCACTTACCCATATTAATGGCCCTGTCCAGGGCCGGTTCCCCTAAGCCTGCTTTGTTTGTATTTTCTGTACTAAGCGACTGGCTTGCCAGCCTGAGATGTCTGTGTGATATGTAAATGATGCCCTGAATCGTTTTATATTCCGCTGGCACTGGGGGAGCATTTCAGGGCTGTCATCTCTGCTGAAAGACATCAAACCTCAGATGTCAAGGAAGATTCTCAATTTAATTCCAAAAAGCCGGGTATTTGCTCCCTGGCTCTACTCATTTCCATCTGTTTGTTTGATGGCTTTGCAATGATCGTGAGATTCGGTTGCTATTTTCACCTTCCGGACCATGAGGGTAATTAGCCCAGAAGGACCAAGCATTTGAAGATGCGGTTGTCTAGCTGTTCAGGTGCACAGATGTTAGGGTAGCAGAAGTGTGAAACGGGCTTGGTGGGTCATGCCTGGAAGGGAAGGAGTAAGCTAGAACTCATTCTGTCTATGGAGTGGCAGGCTAACCCTGCTCTAAAGAATCCAAGGTTGGAAGAGGCTCTCCTGTGTGAGGAAGATTCCCTCTTCTGGTTAGAACCCTAGGTATAATAAAATTTATTTTAAAAAAAAAAAAAAGAAAAATCCTCTTGCAAAAGTGATTCCTGCCATAACTAGACGCAGGCCTCCTGCTCACTGCCTGATCAGGGCCTGAGAGGCACCCGCCCACAGCAGACAAGCAGCAGTAACTCTCATCTCTTGCCTTGCTTGGTCTTGGGTGATGGAGTCATGCATGGCGGTAACACTTGTTTCTAGTCTTGCAGTATTTTTGGAGGCTGAGGTAGTGGTCCCAGTAGAGGAAGTGCTGCATGGGGAGGGCCTTGAGGTTGTTGTTGCCCAATGTGGCCACGTGATGGATGCAGACCAAACGTTTCTATCCGGAGACACAAGAGCGCCTAGATGAGGTCCCTTTTTCTGGCCTTCCTGGTGGTTTTGTGGAGGTTCTTCCTTCTTGGAGTTTCTTCCTTCTCATCGGCCTGAAGTAACTGTGACTGTTCCTCTTGCCAGGCCACCAACCTTGGTGTGGACACCGTCTCCGCAGGGGGCCGTGACACTCTCTCACCTCCCATGGTGAGGAATTCTGAGCTGTAGATCGAGGAGAGCCAATGCCACCTTCTTCTACAGGGACCTGCAGACAGAGTAAAGGGGGTGAGAAGACAGAGACTGTATGTTTCTCCGGAAGGTGTGTCTGAGCTGAAGGCTTCTGTCAGCTCTACCAGGCACTGCCTGCTGCCTTCCAGCTGAGAGAAGGTGCACGGTGATATCTCAGAGCTGTTTGTGCCCCTGGAAATACCACTATTCCTCAGTGTGGAAACTGTCAGGGGTGGCTTCCTCCAAGGATGGAAAGGGCAAGAAATCTGAGGCAACTGCAACCCCATTTATCTGCAACCCCTCAGAAGGGTGAGTATGGGAGATGCTCCTATAGCTAAACAGGGTTTAGATTCACTTTCCCATTGGAGGTCTCAGGAGACCCTTAGTCTAATCATATTGTGATGAATGGTATTTCCTTAGCCCACATACAATTGTTAGTAGTAGAAAAATATCACGATCACAATCTTCCCGTTGATCATCTATTTGCTAGAGCGGGCACCAGAAATATCTCCATATGTCCTGTCTCATGCCAGTAGAGCAAAGGGCATCGGCTTGCTACAGGAACATAAAGAGCCTCAAACCATTATATTAGGTCATGGGAATGACCTAATATAATTGTTACTGGAATTTGGCATATCATATACAACACGAGAAGCTTGCCAGGCTTGCAGAACGGGAGGCAAACTCTTTTAAACACCTCCAAGTAAAGCATTTATTGATGAACCGTGCTGTGAGGGGCTGGTCTGCTGGGTGGAGTTCTGATGAGAGGGAAGTCCAAATGTGGAAAATGGTGGCGCCCGTGGAGTGACGGGGGTTGGTCTGGCTTGTTGTGAGGCTCTGCCGAGGAGGTGGGCCAGGGCTAGAACCCGCCATGCCTCCCGACTGCCTCATGAACGGCTGTGCACAGGGAGAGCAAGGAACTGCTCTGCCCCATGTGTGAGAGTCTCTGGACCAGCATACCTGGGCCGGATTGAGGAAAAAGCTGCTGCAGGGTGGGTGTCGGTGATCCGGGCTGTGATATGCTGGTCTGCTGGGTGGAGTTCTGACGAGAGGGAAGTCCAAAAGTGGAAAATGGCGGCGCCCGTGGAGTGAGGGAGGGGGTGGTCTGGCTTGTTGTGAGGCTCTGCCGAGGTGGTGGGCCAGGGCTAGAACCCCCCCGACTCCTACAGGGGCCGGGGTCAGTGCCCCTCTCCCAAGCCCAGATTAGATCGAAGAAAAAATATCCCAAGGATTATTTTCTTACACTCTTGAGAAACAGGGATACACATGATGCTGGGGATTGAATGGCGCCAACTGCATGCAGGAAATAATTTAACTCTGTACTAATGGAGCAAGAGGGTCCCGGTGTCTTGGCTAAGAGAAACCCAGGAGGGAGGCAAGCTTAGTTACTCTGTGGGAGGCCAAGTGCCGAGACTCAGCTTCATGTGTGGGTTTAAGGTAGGATGTGTGAAAATCACAAGCAGATGCCGTTGGGCTGCACTGGCACATGACGGGGACAAATGGAAATGTTACTGGCACCCGCTCGAGCAATTCCGAGGAATAACAGAATGTCAAGTGATCAATTGTGAAAATTAGCTCCAGATGGCGGGAGTGAACTTAAATATTTAACACCACATGTAGATATTCTGGAGAATCTATGGCCACTGCCATGGGCTGCTGCGTCCTTGCCTGAGACAATCTGTCCATCAAGAAACACAGTCTGGCTCTTCAGTCTGGAAAGGCGAAATAAACCGCACTTAGGTTCAGAGCAGACCCATTGGTGCTTAAGACTTTAGCCCCAATTCACTGCCTTGGAAGTTTATTGACTTTTAATGACACACTGTGGTGCGGTCCAGCTGTGCTCTCCTGGGTGGTGTTTTGAAAGAAAAATCAATAGTGGTGCTGTTTGGAATCTGTGCTTTCGGAAATGGAGAGTTGTTTCTTCTCCTGCTCTCTCTCTCTTGGAGTCAAGTGGGTCTTCCCCTCTGGGTGTGCGGGTTGGTTGTCCAGAGAACAGCTCCTGGACTCAGGCTCAGAGCTGAGCTAAGGGAGGTGGTCTTCAGGAATCCGTGCCCTGAGGTTTTGGCTCTTGGTAAACAGCACAGAGAAGCACAGAAGCCATGAGCTACTACTGAAGTTTATCTTCCGCTGCTTAACCCAGTTGTATATTGATTTCGAGTAACGACCTCAGTGTGTCAATGCCCCTCGACAACACAGAGACTGAAACTGGATCAGCAGCCGTATAAGGTTCCTCAACCATGGCCAAGGCTTGCTTTCTCAAAAAATATTCTTGCTATTTTCAGTGGTCCATTTTTGGATTTAAAAATAACTGTATCTATTCATTTCAACCAGAGATTCTGCCTTTGGGCTCTACTAGCATGAGACAGGACATATGGAGATGTTACTGGAGCCCTCTGGGAGTAAATTGATGATGAACGGGAAGATAATGACAGTGATAGTGATGTTTAAATTTTATTGTGCATTAGATAATATTGTATACGAAGAGGATTTCTGTGCTTGACAAATACCTTAAAAGGCTGTTTCACTGAGGTTCGCTCGGCATGGAGCAGTTTGAGCTGAAAATTGCAGAAAGAAAGCACAATGGTTTTGTTCTTTTTCCCATTTTAGTGGAGTATCATTGATATTTATTAATGATTAAATATGAATTCAATAAAATGATTAGAAGCTCCACTTAGTCAATGTTAACCAAGGTCCTTAATTTCTCTGGTTGTAAATAATTCTATGTCTCCTATATGGGACAGTTAGAGCACAGAGGAAATTAATCTTAATTTTTAAGTTATCAAATTTTGTTTCTAATGTGGAACCGTGGATTTTTGTTATGTATCTATAAATTAAAAAATATAGGACTGTACACTCTGGAGTTTGTATTCTGTCAATTCATGGACTTGTGATTAAACAGGCTAAAATACAGAATGCACCTTGGATTGAAAAAAGATAACCAATGTGGTACACAAATGCTTAAAATATTACACAGATATATTTACACTAGAATGATTCATGTGAAATTCACATTTGCAGTCCCATATGTTTATCCTTTCTTCTAGTTGCTTTGTTAGTGATGTTTCACCTTTGAAGATGCCTTTAGCTTCAATGTCGTGGAGGGTTTTTCCTATATTTTCTTCAATGTACTTTATGGATTCAAGTCTGATATTGAGATCTTTAATCCATTTTGATCTGATTTTTGTGCATGGTGTTAGACACAGGTCCAAAAACATTTTTTTACATGTTGCTGCCCAGTTTTCCCAACACTACTTGTTGAAGAGGCTTTCCTTACTCCATTTTAGACTCATTGCACCTTTATCAAAGATTAAATGATCATGTATTTGAGCTAAAAAGCTTCTGCACCTCAAAAGAAACAGTGACTAAGATACAAAAGCAGTCCACAGAATGGGAAAGAATATTCACCCAATACCCATCTGATAAGGGGTTAATATCCAGGATATATCAGGCACTGGTAGAACTTTACAAGAAGAAAACAAACAATCCCATCAAAAAAATGGGGAGAAGAAATGAACAGAAACTTCAGCAAGGATGAAATTCGAATGGCCAAAAACATATGAAAAAAATGCTCATCATCACTAATCATCAGAGAGATGCAAATCAAAACAACAATGAGATACCACTTTACACCACAGAGACTGGCACATATTCAAAAGAGCAAGAACAACAAGTGCTGGCGTGGATGTGGGGAAAAGGGGACACTCATCCATTGTTGGTGGGAATGCCGGCTGGTACAGCCTTTCTGGAAAACAATATGGACTTTCCTCCAAAGACTAGAAATTGAACTCCCATTTGACCCAGCCATACCACTCCTGGAAATCTACTCTGGGAAACCAAAAATACGCAGCGGAAACACCATCCCTACTTTTATGTTCATAGCAGCATTATTCACAATAGCCAGAATCTGGAAGCAACCAGAGTGTCCGAAAATCGATGACTGGATAAAGAAGCTTTGGTACATCTACACAATGGAATACTATGCAGCTGTTAGGAAAAATGAAGTTATAAAATTTGCCTATAAATGGATGGACATGGAGAAGATTATGTTGAGTGAAATTAGCCAGAAGGAGAGAGACAGATACAGAATGACTGCATTTATTTGCATGGCATAAATATATATGTACATATTATGATACCAATATCCAAGGTCAAGTGAAACATATATCAGGAGGTCTTGTCAAAGGTGGAAACTATCACAAACGTGTGGGAGTCAGAGTTTAGGTAAGACAGAAAATGGAACAGGGTGCTAATAATAGTCGAGGGTACTAATACCAACCTAGAACTGAGCATTAAATAGAGGCAAAAGGATTCACATGACAACCTTTTAATGTATGTTCTGTAATCCATAGTCTGGAAGGGAAGGAAAAGAGAAAGAGAGAGAAAGGGAAAAGAAATAAAGAACCTGCCATGGAGCAGGGCTGGGGGAAGGAGGGAGGGAACCGGGGATGTTGTTGGTGGGAGATGGGCACTGGTGGAGGGACGGGTGCCGAAACACTGTATGACCAAAACCCAAACATGAACTTTTTAATTGTATATCTTTTTATTTGTATGGAGATGGGCACTGATGGAGGGACGGGTGCTGAAACACTGTATGACCAAAACCCAAATATGAACTTTTTAATTGTATATCTTTTTATTTGCATATCTCACGGTGGTATAATAAAATACTTTAAAAAAAGAAATTCACATTTGCCAGGCTATGTGAAAATTTTCTTTGCTAAGATAGCAACCATATATTCCAAACTTTCTTTTCTTGGTGGGATTTTTTTATGTCCCTAATTTCTGTGAAAGTTATTAGTCTCTTAAATTGTTTATTACTATTCATATTCATTTTATGTAAAATATTTGGAAAATAATTATTTTTTCTTTTCCCTTTTTAGTCTTGTGCATGTTGCATTTATATTTACTTGTATCACTTGCCTTCTTGTTTTCCGTTGTTTATTGATTTGCTCAAGCAGGCACCAGTAACATCTCCATATGTCCTGTCACATACAAGTGTAGCCCAAGGGCATCTGCTTGCTACTGGGATAGGAAGAGCCTCAAACCATTCCTTCAGGTCATGGGAATAAGGTCCATAATTGTTACTGGATTTTGGCATATCAAATAAATTTCAGGTATCATTTTAGCTTGTTGTTAGGCGACATCCTACTGTATTCAGTACTTAGTCCTAACTCTGTGCTCAGGTATCACTCCTAGCAGGACTAAGGAGTCCATATAGGATTTGGGGGATTGAATCCTGAAAGCAAGATTCTTATAATGGATTATTGCTTCTATCTCTCATGTGCCATTTTTATTTATCTTTTTATTCTACATATTGTTACTAAAAATAAAATTTTACTAATTTTAAAGTTGCATTTTTATTAATATCTTCCATGAAGATAAACATTTTCTGTCATTTAATCTACATTAGTTTCATAAGTCCTCCTATATAACTTTATAAAAGTTTTATGAATATACTATATAACTTCTATTTATTTTTTATCTGTGCTATGACCTGAGTTCAATTCATTTTATTTTTTATGGATAAACAATTATCCCTGCCTCTATTCTATATATTGAATGACATGTATTTTAGAAAGTACACTTCTCTTTCTTTCCACATTTTGTAATGTTAGGGAACTTTCAGAAATTGTCTTTCTCTAGAGAGAAGAATTTGTTTTTGTGTCCCTAGCATAGTTAATCGGTTTATATTTAAGAGTCTGGATTCATCTGAGATCGAAGCCAGAACTCTAGTAGCGAGATATTTATTTTATTTTCCTAATTAATCACCAGTGGCAAGCTCTGTGAGTTGCTGTAATGAAGTGCTAGTCTCACACTATCCACTTTGTAGGGAAAATAGCAGATAACTAAGTCCAGATTTTGAGAAAGATATTATTAGAACTTGCAGGAGTAAGACAGAAAACTCATATTTAGGAACCTAGAGATTATTTTAAGACCAAGCAGTTTGGATCAACGAACAGTGGGAGGACCCCAGTGCTATTCACTAGCTCTGATCCTGCTTAGGTCACTTTTCTCTTCTTGACCACTTGATCACTTGATATCCCCTTATTCATCAATTTGCTCAAGCAGGTGCCAGTAACATTTCCATTTGACCTTATCACGTTCCAGTGTAGACCAGTGGCATCTGCTTGCTCCAAGAATATGAAGAACCTCAAACCGTTAATTCAGGGTCTTGGCGAAGAAGTCTGACCATCTTGTATGTGGGCAGCCACATGATCTTTTGACATCCTGTAGGATCCACTTTTCTCAATTCCCAGAAACTGATCAAATGCTTGGAACAGAATTTATCATTGTCAAGCTAGAAAATAGCATAATAAGTATATTTATTTATTCAGGATATTCATGAAAGCAGATAGTTGGGATTTTATTGCAAAATCTGGATGACACACAGTCACACAAATGTAAGACAAACAAGTTGGGTTGCGATGTGCGATTCTCAATGCCTTTTTCTAAGAAATATGGAGTCAGTGGTTTAGCAGGAAAAGTAAGAAATACTTAAATCCAATGCTGAAAAACCCAACTGCCTACAGAGGTCAGAAGATAACAGAAGTGAGTCAAGGCAGATGAAAACTTCCTGCCTAGGGCACATAGTCCCATTCTAAAGGGACATTGCCTCACTTCCCACCTAAGAGTGGTCTTAGGTGGGGGGTAGACACTTGAATAATTGGCAAAACAAACTTTTCAAATGAGATCAATAATATAGATTTTTCTTTAAAGTGTCTCAAATATCAGTTATTAGCAACTGATTTAATAATTTTGAAAAAAAAGCAAAAGAAAAAAGAATGAGAACGGGGGAAGATGCCCAAGAAATGTATCTCTTCCGGGTTAGCCAGCTCCAATCAGGCAGACAGAGGGACAAATTGAGAGAGGAAGTAACAGAACAGCAGAAAAATCACGGAAAGTGACTGGGATGTGGACGAGATGGATGACCTTTGAAACAGAATACCTTTTTTTTTTTTTAACATAATATTGGTTTAGACTTGCTGTTTCAATTTAGCCCAGATAACTATCGATTGGTGTAGAGATTAATCGTATCAAGGAAATAAATAATTTCTAACTAGCCATACTACAATTTAGGTAAAAGTGCAAAGAGAACAAAATTATGATCTGCAAGTAAGGTACTGAGTAAAAAGACCTTCAAAGAATTCCCTTTACCAAACTCCTGTCCAATAGTGAACAGAATTGGTTTCTGGCAAACATTCGACATGGTTCCAATTTTACAGCTTCTTAGTGAAGAGCTACACTTACTTGGTCCTCTTCATGTTTATTTTCTCTTCTACTTCAGCTGCTCTCACATGCTGCAAGAAGTTTGTGCTGAATTAGCCAATAGTTTTTTCTGTTAGTGGAAGAGAATTCTTTCATGAGACTAAGATTCTGCGATAAAACATGCATGCATGCATGCATGCATGCATGCATGCATGCAGACACAAATATACATTTATACTGACATGCAGATTTTTTCTAAGCAAGGCTGGCTACATAATTAAAGGGAATGCATATCAAGTGTTAATTACAAAATTGCTATGCTCTTTTGGGCTGTTCACAATTATACAGGCAGCACAAATACTGTCATCCCATGAGGCTGCCCTTTCTATCGTAAGCTTTAACAAATTGTTTTTAGATCTCAGATCTGTATTATTTATATGTACACAGCTATGCATTTACCCCGTTCCTCAGTGATTGGCTAAGTGCCTTATTATGGAGATTATGAGTGAGGATAAGTCCCACGCTCTCCTCACACACCACTTTCACAGTCATAATATTGCAGCCAGAGATGTGGGCTCCAATCTCTCAGAGTAGCCACCATGATCAAGAACATATAACTAATTAAAGGTTTATATTTTGAGGCATAGTAAGACATATAATTAGAAAGGGAAAATGTTATGATCCTGCTATCCCTACAATTTTTTCACTATATGATGCTTTGGCACTGCTTGTTTCAGGTATTAAAAGGACAGGTGAACACATTGCCAGCTAAGAAAAATTATGGGTAAGCTAATAGATGTTTGACACACATTTTCCTTGCTGAAGGATCCTGAATCTGTAGTGTTCACAAAGACTGATACAGCTTTCTGGCATGAGAGCTGCTTAACATTAAGAAGGAAATATAATTGGGTTTAATTGGATTCAATAGTTTTCAAAAAAATTACACCTGATAAATAGGTCTCAAATTTTGTTTTGCAGTTTTGATTATTTTTTTCAAATTAAAAACATCCCCAGT
This sequence comes from Cryptotis parvus, assembly GCA_021461705.1. Taxonomy (NCBI): domain Eukaryota; kingdom Metazoa; phylum Chordata; class Mammalia; order Eulipotyphla; family Soricidae; genus Cryptotis; species Cryptotis parvus. Next base: position 33,234 of record JAJIBD010001950.1, read on the forward strand.
TATGATTCTGATAATAAAATATAAACCTAATTTGTTACTATAATTTGAGGGATATTTGAGGGGTATATTTTAAGGATGTTTATATAGCCACTGATTTGCAAAGTTGTACATAAAAGAACAGTTTCAGGCATACAATGTTCCAACACATGTTCTGCCACCAATGTGCTCTTCTGACCACCAATGCCCCCAGGTTTCTTCCCTCTTCTCCAGATTACCCTTGGCAGGAAGATAGCAAATTTGTTTCATATTAGTTGGTCCAATAAAACTTAAGGAAATGACAAATAGAATTATCAGAATATAAAATAATAAAAGTCAAGTTTTGATGTTTAATAGTCTCTATGTTTTTAGTCTCTACTAACCTAGTAGAGAAAAACTATATGCACCGTTAGTGAGTGCTATACTCGATGCCACATGATGGGAAGTTTCTCTTGTCATTTAATCACTTGTATCACTTGTCTTCCCGTTGTTCATTGATTTGCTTGAGCGGGCACCAGTAACTTCTCCATACATAGTGTCACATGCTAGTGTAGCCCAAGGGCATCTGCTCGTTCCAGGAACATAAAGAGCATGAAATTATTCCATCAGGTCATGGGAATGAGGTACTGGTAATTTGGCATATTAAATATGTCATGGGTAGCTTGCCAGGCTCTGCCATGCGGATGGGATATTCTTCATATCTGAACTCCCCAGTTCATCAGAGCTCCACCCAGCAGAAGAGCTGATAGCAAGCCCGACAGCCACATGGTTCTCAATAAATACGTGAGATGAGAGGTGTCATTTAATGTTCAATGAAAAACTGTTTCAGACCTATAAAGACCTAAGCTGACCTAAGCTGTTTCCTGTCCATGAAGTTCTGTACTGAGGTTCAAATCTGAAAGTTAACCTAGCTGAATAGAGTTTTCTTAATGTTCATTTTATTGAGTTTTTATACTATGTCCTTCCATATTCTTCTAGCTTGTAGAGTCTCATTTGACAGATCTGCTGTACATCTCATGGGCTTTCCCTTGAACATGAGTTTCTTTTGGTTTCTTGCTTCATTCAGTATTGTAGCTTTGTCTTTGGATTTTGTCATTTTGACTGTAATATATCTTGGAGCTTTTCTAATTCAGTATGTTTTTTATAGGGACCTTCCAGGCCTCCTGTATCTTGGTGGCTATAATCCTCATCTCTGGATGTACTTATAGATGAATTACTATTGTGTTTTCATCTCATTTTGCCTCCTGTTCTCCAGAGACTCTGGTAATTCTTGCATTGTTCCTCTTGAGCTCATCCAATAGTTCTTTGTTTCATTGCTCATTTCTTTTCAGGCTATTTTCCGCCTTCTGCTATTTCCTAGCAGTTTCCTTCTCATCCTGATGGTGTTTGATCTTTTACACAGCTTCAGTTATTCTGCTGATCAGGGCTTCTGTTAACTCTTTATATCACCTGACATTCTCTTCATTTCTGTTATTTCTGGCAGTAGTAGATTTCCATTTCATCTCTCATACTTTCCTGTCTTTTCGGACCACCTTTGACATCGTTCTTTTGAACTCATTTTAACTCATTATTGTGTTACTGAAGACCCTCTTTGAGATTTTACTGGTGTTTATATCTTTGCTCACTGAACTTGATGGGTTTCTCTATGTGTTCCTCGTTTTATCCCCATTCATTTTTCATGTGGTTTTGCTGTGCTGGGTCTGACTCTTTGTAGAAAAGCTGGAGGTGATTCTTGGTCTTCTCTAACCATCCTGCCATAGTGAAGAGAAAGCAGAAAGTTAGGAAGGAGCTGAGATATGGGCCGTTAATATGGTACAAGCTGGGTGTGGAAGCTGCGGGGGACCCTTCCAGTAGGGAGGGGGCTTTTTCTTCATTGGGGTCTATCTCACTTTTGAGTAGGTCCTATGATATAAGCCGGGGTAAAGCCTCAACAGCAATGGTGAAGCAACAACTAGGTCAATTGTGGTTATTTAGACAAGTTGTTATAATTTAAACAATTGTTACTGACTCACTTTTTTCTAATGCACTTTTTTCTAAAGCTTCCCAGTAAAATGAATAGTTGGGAGATATCAATGAAAATGGTGTATACAACACTCTAAGAATTGGTCCTTCCACTATAGCAAAAACCTAAAAAAATGACATATACTGTATATTTTGCAATACTTAGCAAAAATAAACTAACTGGAAAAGAGGATAGATACTGTATTCTAATGTGTATTCTAATGCAATAATTATTTGGGATCATGTAAAGAGAAGGAAGTAACAAGTTTGTAAGAGTGCACTGAGACCCTTTCACCAACTTTCTTCCCTTGCCCACTCCCCAGTTTGACCTTGACAGTGGGAATCTCAGAGCATGTCCCCGGTGCAACCTGGTAGTACCAGTGAATATAACACAAAGCTCACTAAAAAATTCTAGAGTGTATATTTGAACTTGACTATTGATTCTGATACAGAAGAGTTTCCAATTAGCTCTCCAATCAAACTTGAAGAGCTTTTCCGGAAATATCTATCCCATGCATTAGCGACATGCTATTGATAGCCATATGGAGAAGGGAAGGTACAGGGCTAAGTGGCAGATGGACCCTTTATTCAAGAAAGACTGTGCCAGAGGATCCTTGGTAAAATAAGGGCTTTTAAGGGCTACCAAGGGTAACCTGCATGCCCGGTCCACGGCACAGTCAGGGAAGACCTGCAGACTGTAAGCTAACACCTTGGGGAATATTTGAAGGCACTTTCTCAAATCCTTGGAGTGTTTCAGCTCAAGACCATATTGCAGAGCCCAAAGGAGAGAATTTTCCCCTTCCTGTAAATCACTATATGTTTAGAAAATATTTTTCAGGTCACTGAATGGTTGCTGAGAAAATGGAACAGAGTTTAGTCACCACTGTAACAATGAGTAGGGAATCCACAAAAATAATGGGTAAAAATCTATAACGAAGATTCTCATCTGAAATCATCAACAAGGATCAATAGAAAACTGTGGTGACTATGAGAAGAACACCTCATAAAATTCCAAATGTCACAGTTTTAAATATATATCTAAATACATAATATTTGCATATATACTTATATATAATATACATACAGTGCCCAAAGAAACAGGAAAATATGTTCTATTAATAGAAGAAAATTTTGCTGGGGAGCCCCTAGACAATGAACTGAAGGCAAGGGTTTTGAGATAATGTGTCTCAAATTTGTCCCAGGAAGGTCATAAATATGTAGCCAATATAGATTGTCAAACAGAATCTCTTACTGACTTTTTGCTTTCTTATTACTGGAGTAATTACTGGAGATAAAACACAGGTATGGAAAGCCCCTTTGTTAAGTGAAATAATGAGTATATTAAAATTTATAATATGATTGTGAAAGCATTAACTTTAATTTTGATGATAATGAGCATACTCACAAATGTATTATTTTCCAAGTTCAGATTTGATCCTTATAAAAATATTGTCTGGTTAGCTCTCTCTTCAACTGATATGATGAGCAATAAAATTTGCTAATCACTGATGAAATTGATAATCTTGAATTGTTTATGCTATGGAAACAATTCATATATATATAGTCATGTTTACCTATATAAACATGGTATGCTGAATATACAGAATATAATAAAACATAAGAGAGAATTAGAGAAATATACACTGCACTCCCACTGTAAGACTGTTGCAATCTTCAAACCACAATATGCTTCAGCTATGGAAGGAAACTAAAACTTTGATGGCAAAATATAAGGAAATTCATTTTATATATACATGCAAAAATACTAAAGAAGTTGATAAGTCATTTAATTATTGGTAAGATGAAATTATGTGTAAAATAATAATTATTGTTCGTGCATCATTATTTTGAGTTACTGGTGGTGCAAGCAACTTTTTATGAGTCTATATAAAAGTAAATAGACTGTACCAGACATTAATAAACTAGTATCATTTGTAAAATACATATTTTGAACTGTATTGGAAACCAATTCCCATGGTGTATATTTATTCAAAGTATATTTCTAAAATAATTATAAGCCTTCTTTGTCGTGAACATTGTGAGTTCAAGATATGTTAGTGTTTATTTATTGATGATCATTCAAATGAAGATGATGCACAGATGGTGTTTCTGTTGTGTGTTTTTTAGGTCTCCAGGGTATATTCCCAAGAGTGGTAGTGCTAGGTCAAATGGGAGCTCTATAACTAATTTTGGAGAAATGACCATATGGTTTTCCAAAAAGGCTGGGCCTGTCAGCATTCCCACCAGCAGTTAATGAGAGTACCTTTCTCCCCACATTCACTCCAGTACCGGTTGTTCTTGCTCTTTTGGATATGTGTCATCCTCTGTGGTGTGGGATAATATCTCATTGTTGTTTTGATTTGCATACCCCTGATGATCAATCGTGAAGAGCACTTTTTCATATATATTTTGGCCATACGTATTTCTTCTCTTTGGAAGTTTCTGTTTATTTCTTCTCCCCATTTCTTAACAGGATTGGATTTGTTTCTTTAAAGTTCTACCAGTGTCTTGTATATCTTTGATATTAAGCCCTTATCAGATGTGTATTGGGTAAATAATCTTTCCCATTCTGTGGACTGTCTTTCTTTTTTGGTCACAGTTTCTTTTGAGGTGCAGAAGATTTTCAGTTTCCTACAATCCCATGTTTATCTTTGCCTCTATTTGCTTTGTCAGTGGGGTTTTGTCTTTGAAGATGCCTATAGCTCCAATGTCATAGAGGGTTTTTCCTATGTTTTCTTCGATGTACCTTATAGATTCATGTCTGATGTGGAGATCTTTAATCCATTTTGATCTGACTTTTGTGCATGGCATTAGAAAAGATCTAAGTTCTATATTCATCACAGAATTATTCACAATAGCCTAAAACTGTAAAAAACCTTAGTGCATGAGAACAGACGACTGGATAAGGAGACTATGGTACAGCTACACAATGGAATACCATGTAGCTGTTAGGAAAACAAAGTCATGAAATTTGCCCTCAAATGGATGGACATGTAGATTATCATGCTTGGTGAAGTTAGTCAGAAGGAAAAGGACAGATATAGAATGACTGCCTTCATTTGTGGGATATAAACATATGCCATTATTCTATGAATTGGTGGAAATGGCAATGGCAGACTAGAACTGAGCATTAAATGTAAGCAAAGGGATATACATGATAGCCCCTAAATGGATGCATGGCAAGCCACAATGTGTGAGAGAGTGGAGAGAGAAAGAAAAAGAGAGAAAGAGAAAGCGAGAAAGAAAGAAAATGAAGGAAGGAGAGAAAGAGAGAAGGGAAAAGAAAGAAAAGAAGGAAAGAAAGAAAGAAAGAAAGAAAGAAAGGGAAAGGAAGGAAGGAAGGAAGGAAGGAAGGAAGGAAGGAAGGAAGGAAGGAAGGAAGGAAGGAAGGAAGGAAGGAAGGAAGGAAGGAAGAAGGAAAGAAGAAAGAGAGAGAGAAGAAAAAAGTGCCTGAAATGAGGCAGGCTGGGGGAGGTAGGAGGAAACTATGAGATACTGGTGGTGGGAAATGTGTACTGTTAGAGGGTTGGGTGCTGCAACACTGTAGGACTGAAACCCAATCATGAACAGCTTTCTAAATGTCTGTCTTATTGTGATATAATAAAGTTTAGATTAATAAACAGATAAATTAAGATAATATTTCAAGCTTGTCTATAGTTGTGAAAATAACATTTTAACAAATATATATCATGAACTGGAGTTAGAACAGAAGAGATTGCTGGGACAGAGAGTTAATACAGTTTGCAGGGTGCTTGCCTCACAGACAGCACAGCCAGGTTCAATTCCTGGTACTCAGTATGGTCCCCCTGGGCCGTTTCCGTATTCCTGAGTGCAGAGTCAGTACCACTGAGTGTGATCCAGAAAGAAAAGAAAAAAAATGAAACAGAGATGTTGCTAATGAATTTTCCTATCATTATCAACTATGTTCATGAAAAATGAACTTGTTCCTGAGGCCCCATTCACTCTCAATGGAATAAACATCTCTGAATGTAGCAGTTATGTGTACCTAGGTCGAGAAATCAACATGATGAACGACCTAAAACCTGAGCTGTGCAGGAGGAAGAGAGAGCGGCATGGAATGCCTTCAAAGGCATGGAAGAAATAGCTAAAAGGACAAAGAACCTCCAGCTCCGGGCACATCTCTTTGACTCCACAATTCTCCCTGCATTAACATACGCCTCAGAGACGTGGGCCCTCTACGAAGCAGGATGAGAATGCTATTCGGGTCTCCCAGAGAGGAATCGAAAGAGCTATGCTTGGAATATCACGCCTCACTCAAGTGATAGAAATCCGGAGTTCTGACCTCCATCGCTATTCCAGAATCAGGGGGCTGTCTTGTTTGCCAAGGCATCGAAAATCAGATGGGCTTGACATGTAATGCTATTTGGAGACGACCGCTGGACTAGAGCTGTTACTGACTGGATCCCACGGGATGTCAAAAGATCACGTGGCTGCCCAACTACAAGATGGTCAGACTTCCTTGTCAAGACCCTGAAGGAACAGTTTGAGGCTCTTCATATTCCTAAATCAACCAGATGCCATTGGGCTACATTGGCACGTGATAGGGTCCAATGGAAGCGTTACTGGCACCTGCTCGAGCAAATCGATGAATAACGGGATTCAAGTGATTAAGTTATATATAATTCATGTAAATTTATTTCATCTCTTAAATTATTAAAGGAAAATTTAGTCTGTAACCCCCATTCCTCACCAAATAACTTTCAAACAGAACTCATTGATTTTGTGTCTTAATTTGAACTGGGATTGTGCCAAACAAACTGAAAGTGTTTAATTTATCAGACATTCACAACATAATTAGATTGGACTAACCTGTGCTTAAAACAGTCTAAGTGTCATAGCACAGCCCTAAATCACACAGGACAGAATCTTCTGCCTTCCCAGTGAGATTGGACTGAATAAAATGGGCCGAATAAAGAAGCATGGGTACAGCACTGGCTTGGTGACCTTCCTTCCATCCTGATCCCTCTTCCAGCATAACCATTTGCCGTTTGACTGTGTCACAGCCCAAATGCTTCTTGCTGGCCCGTGTTCTCCTCTCTTCCTCATTTCAGAACTGCTGATAGTTGTAGTTTCTCAATTAAACTGCGCTTCTGTGTAATTCAGCAATTTCAATAACAACAGATTGACAATGTGGTGTTCTCTCCATCAGCCTTTTCCTTCAGGACCTAGGAGAACAGCAGGTATAATAGAAGAGTATTGATCCGGCAGTGTCAATTGTGATGGATAACACATTAGGGTCATGGCAATAATGTCTATTAACTATTGACCTTCTCACAGGCATTTTGAAACACACTTTAGCTCTTTGTCATAATGATGCTTTTATAAGATGTTTGGTATTATTCTGTTCAAAGAGGTTAAATCAACGTGTCCAAATCATATGACTAAACTTACGTGGCAGAGTTGGAATATGGAACTAAGCTCCATTGTGATTTTCAATACCCATTTCCTTGTGGCTCTGTGTTGCACGCCTATTTTAGGTTACTCATGTTAATACTTTTACACACTTTAATACCCTCTTTGCTGGTTAATTGGATTTCTAATGACATATTTGGTTGCTGATTTTAAGTTCCTAGAACATATTTTTTATTTGAGCTTTATAATTTTAGGTTCACCAGACTTTAATAGCAAAACTTAAGAGTAAATATTCATATTTACTTCCCCTGTAAGGGCTGCCTCGCAGAACATATATCCATGCAAGCATTCATAGTCATGCAATAGCATGCATAGCATGCGTGGTATTCCATGTTTAATACCTGCCACCAAAGTGGTCTCTTTTCAAATGACACAAGCCTTCTCAGTTTCTATAAACCTATTTTCAATTTGGCATTCAAAAGCACACGTTTGAAATTTGTCCCACAAACCAAACAACCTTTCTATTTTTCTATCTAAATTTTCCTTTATGTTGTCTTATAAAAATAAATGTCATCTCATTTCTAAAAACAACTCTTTTGTTTCTACTTCTGTGTATCTGGATGCACCGGTTTGGATAATTTATTTTTTTCTGAAAAAAATAAAGGCCATCATAATTCTCTCTCTCTTTCTCTCTCTTTCTTTCTTTTCCCTCTCTCTCTCTCTCCCCTTTCCCTCTCTCCCTCTCCCTATCTATCTCTCTCATTCTCATTTGAATGAAAAATAAATTTTACTCTCCCAGTTTGAAAATGAGGACTTAAATGTCATCTCTTAAAAGCAACCCTGGTTTGAAAATAATGTTATAAACCTGAATTTTAGAATTTGACAGTGTCAAAAATTGTAAGTCAACAACATTTTTGTTGTGTTATTTTGTTTTGGGGATCACACAGGCTGTGCTCTGGGCTTGCTCCTGGTTCTGCACTCGGGCTTCATTATGATAAGCTCTATGTATCATGTGAGAGGTCAGGGGTTGAGCCTGCATCAACTGTGTGCCAGGCAAGTGTCCTTCACTTGATCACTTGAATCCTGTTATTCATCGATTTGCTCGAGCTGGCGCCAGTAACATTTCCATTGGACCCTATCACGTGCCAATGTAGCCCAATGGCATCTGGTTGATTCAGGAATATGGAGAGCCTCAAACTGTTCCTTCAGGGTCTTGACATGGAAGTCTGATCATCTTGTAGGTGGGCGGCCACATGATCTTTTGACATCCCATGGGATCCAGTCAGTAACGGCTCTAGTCCAGCGGTTGTCTCCAAATTGCATTACATGTCCAGCCCATCTGATTTTCGATGCCTTGGCAAATGAGACAGCGTCCCCTGATTCTGGAATAGTGATGGAGGTCAGAACTCTGGATTCCTTCTCTCACTTGAGTGAGACGTGATATTCCAAACATAGCTCTTTCGAGTCCTCTCTGGGAGACCCGAATAGCATTCTCATCCCTGCTTTCATAGGGCCCAGGTCTCTGAGGCATATGTTAATGCAGAGAGAATGGTGGAGTCAAAGAGATGTGCCCGGAGCCGGAGATTCTTTGTCCTTTTTAGCTATTTCTTCGATGTCTTTGAAGGCATTCCATGCTACTCTCTTCCTCCTGCGCAGCTCAGGTTTTAGGTCGTTCAGTATGTTGACTTCTCAACCCTAGGTACACATAACTGCTTCATTCAGAGATGTTTGTTCCATTGAGAGTGAATGGGGCCTCAGGAACAAGTTCATTTTTCAGGAACATAGTTTTCTTCAGATTCAGCTGTAGACCTATGTTTCCACATACTCGGTCAAAGTCAGCCAGCATTTGTGCCGCTTGACTAATGTTTGGTGTTATTAGAACAATGTCATCAGCGAAGCCGGAGGTGCTGTAGTTGCCGACTATCTATCTTCACTCCCATTCCTTCCCATTTTAATTGTCACATGATGTTCTGATGGGTGGTGCTGAAGAGTTTTGGTGAAATGGTATCACGGTGTCGAACCCCTCTTTTCACATTTATGATCACTTCTTTGTAGAATGGTTAGATCCTGGTGGTGAATCCATAATACAGCTCAAGAAGGATCTTGATGTATTGGGTTTGAACACCCTGTTTGGGTAGGACTTCGATGACTGCTTCAGTCTCCACAGAATCAAAGGCTTTCTGTTAATCAATGATCGTGAGACAGAGTGGCATCTTGTACTCCCTACAAACCTCAATGAGTTTGGTTACTGTGTGGATATGGTCAATTGTGCTGAATCCTTTCGGAAGCCAGCTTGCTCACATGGTTGTCCTTCATCTAGTGTTCTGTCAATCCTGTTCAGGATGACTCGTGTAAACAGCTTGTAGATGATGGACAACAGGCAGATGGGGCAATAGTTGCCGATGTCGTGAATGTCTCCCTTCTTAAACAGTAGAACTCTCCTGCTGGTTTTCCAGTGGGAGGGTACCTTGCATTTGGACAGGTAGCGTGTGAAAAACCAAGCTAGTGTATTGATGAGTACCGACCGCAGATTCTTCAGGTGTTCGGGTCTGACTTTGTCTGTTTCCTTGTGCTGTTCCCTTCTTTACCGACAAGATGGCATGTCGGATTTCAGAAGGGAGAACGTTGGGAATGACATATCCATCCTGTAGATTTTGGTATGTGGGCAGGTGGACGTGGCTATCAAAGAGATTTGAGTAGAAGTCCTGGATAATCTTCTCCATTGCCTTTCTGGAAGATGAGATAGATCCATCAGGGCGTTGGAGGGCAGTGATCTTGGTCTTATAGTTGGCGAAGGACAGGCAGGCAGTGCAAATGCTTTTCCCGGCTTCTGCTGCATCTTCCAGTATTTCTGCTCTTCTGTCTTTGAGGTCTTCTTTTATAGCTTCTCTGCACCTTGCTTTAGGCAAGTGTCCTATCTCCTGAATTATCTTTTTGGCCCATTGACATACTTTTTGTTTTCTTTTGTATTTCAAAGACCTACTCAGCAATGCCCAGCTGCTGCTTTTGGTTCTGGGCTCAGTTGGTCACTCCATCTGGTAGTTGGGGGACCATGTGCTACAAACCCAGACTTTCTACATGCAAATTATATTCTCATTCCATTGAACTATTTCTCTGGCCCTAGCAGTTCACATTTTTATCACCAAACTCCATTTTAGTACTCTAGCCAAATATCCCAAATTCAACTCATGCCATTCAATTTCACTATCTCACCCATTTCCTAAATCAGGTAATAGGCCTCTTCCTAGTATCACTTGGTCATTGTACCCTTTCTCCTTTCTCAGAAAAAATACCATGCCCTTGCTAGACTCATATTTTTCTTTTCTATTATGATCTTCATCTTCTTTCTAAATCTGTTGAAGTTGTCATTCATTCTTCAAGGTTTATGTCAAATATCTCCTCAGTAAATTATTTCCCTGTCTGCCAAGAAAAGATTCTGAAGTAATTTTCACAATACTCTCTGATCTCTGCGATATGCTACCAATATACTATTACCATTTTATTTGCAGTCTCAGAATGTGAGCTTTCAATGTTTAAAATAAAGACTTGTTTCCTTTTTTAGAAATATAAAAACAGATTAAACACACACTTGATGCTCTCTACTTATCACTATCTTGTCTAAAAATCTTGACCCCAGGAATTGGAAATTTTATAATATTTTTATTATAAAATTCTTTTGATACCAATATTTACCCACTCTCTTTCCTCTCTTTATTTCCACTCTGATAGATTCCAAGGAGAAATTATAGGCTTAAAGTTCATTGAAATCTTATCAAAATAATTTAAGTGCTAGTGATGTTGAACTAAATTTTTTCGCTTTTGGAGCAATATTATCTCCTGAAAGCTGGAAATTTAGTTCTTCTCATAATTAAAAAAATTAAAAGATGGCCACATATGTGACCATCTTTCACTGCTGGACACCTCTGTTGTTGGTAACAGTGATGTCCACTTCTACTATTTATGTTTATTCAAAACATGACTCTCTATCACTTGTAAGCACTGATGATATTCAAGTATTCTTCCAGGCTGAATTCTAATTTCACATTGGTTCCCACACAAATGCATTTTCATGACTCAAGATTTTATGGTGAGTTGACTCCACATTAACCTATAATTAATAACTTTTCATAGCTGATCAATATTATGAAAGATAATGTTGTTGGTTGCCTTTCTCTGGGTAGAACACAATTAAAGGGTGAAAGTCACTTACTGTTTTCATTGTAGTTCTTAAATTACTACTCTTCACTGTCCCAGGCTGAAAATCAGACCAAAGAAGTAGAGAATCAATTTGCACACCTATTTTTAGATAATTTTTTTGAAAAGGGATAATTTTCTTTTTATTTTGTTAAACAAAGTGTCAATTGACTTATTTTAAAACATTTTTTATTAATCAAAAGTTCAAACTGAGGAAGAGGTTGATGGACTTAGTGCAAAATAATGGAGAACCATTTTTATTTATTTACTGTGATTATAGAAGTTCACTTCCAATTATAATAGTGATAAATTATGAGGATCCAATGGACAGCATGGTGACTATAATTAATATTACTGTGTCGTATACTTAGAAGTTTCTAAGAGAGTACATCTTAAATGTTCTCAGCAAAACAATGGAACATAATTCTGAAAGGTGATGATAGAATGAACCTTCTTTGTTGCAGTAATTACTTCATTTGCTGTATTCTCACCTTAACCTTTAGCAATGTTACATTGAAGTTATATTTATAAAACTGGAAATTTAATTAGCAATACATATAAAAATTTAATCTAAAAGCTGTATTAGACTAGGTTGCTTGCATTAAACCACAATGTGTAAATTGGAAGGAAAAGTCAAAATTATAGAAAACAGTGGTAATTGTGTTTGATGACCTAACAACATATCTATTCTTTACCAAAATATTATATTCTTATTAGGTGTGTTAATTATTTCTTTGTTTGAAACAACAACTAGAAGAACAACCCAGTAAGATGGGGTGTCATGAGTGATTTAAAAAGCAGCTTTCACAATGTAGGTTATTCGCTGTCATCACAACCTTGTATCTGATCTTGAAATCAGGCTAAACTCAAAGGCCAAGATTATAGGAACTCTCTTCTCTTTTCATACAGACTTAAATTGGAGCTAAGCTGAAAATACTGTGGCAGTCTTATTTCTATCTATTGCTCATTCACCCACAGCATTTATGTATAAAACAAATGCCAAGGGAGATTTCTCAAATACTTGAGCACACACTTAACATGTGAAAAGTTCTGGCACTGTGTGATCCCTCCAAGGATTGAAGAGGTGGCCCCATTAAAAAAAATGAAAGTACAAGACAGGAATTGGAATAGAACACATTGAGTATGGTGCTTGCTTCGTATGCTGCCACTGGGTTCAATCCCTGACACCACAAATGGTTCCTTAGGGGCTGAAGCGATAGTTCAGTGAGGAGGGCATTTGCCTTGCAATCTGCTGACCCTGGTTCAATCCTCAGCATCCCATATGGTCCCCTGAGCACAACCAGGAATAATTCCTGAGTGCAGAGCCAGATGTAATCCTTGAAATTTGTCAGGTGTGACTTAAAAGAGCTAAAACAAACAAAAATATGCTATTGTTCCCTGAAGCCCTACTAAAAGTGATCCCTTTATATAATACTAGAGTGTGACCACAAAACAAAAACAAGACAAAGAAAGAGTCAAAAAAATGCAAATCAAAAGCACTAAATAGATTGTAATAAAGTGCCAAAATTGCCAACTATTTTCTAAGAAGAAAAACCAATAATATTTCAAAGAATGAAACTGGATATAGTACCAGAAATGATGGTTCCTTTCAGTTTATTCTGCATTCTAATTCCTAATGCTGAGAAATGTCACCACACACCACTAAGGCTGCAAGGGTCAGAGATATCCTTGCATTCAGGCCCTCATTTTATAGAAGAGGAAATTGGGGCCCACAGAGGTTAAATGACTTGCCTAAATGACTTGCAATGAACAATAGCAGAAAAATTACTATCTAAAATCTGTAGTGTTTCAGGTTTATTATGGGTTTCTGTGGGCTTGCTTGTGAATATAACTATTGCTCATAACATTGCTTTTTAGGAAAGTATGTGGTAAGATGTTCACAAAACCTTTACCACTTGTCAACTAAAGGCTAAACAGAACAGAGGGAAGAATTAGGATGCCAGGTAGGAAAGAAATGGAGGTTTGGAGTGTAGATTCATTTTGGCAGGTTTCATAGAGAATAGGGAAATCTGTGACTAGTTATGTGCAACATCTAGTGTTAGGTGCATTATGTTATTTCATTGACTGTTTTTTTTTAATTTGGATACTTTCAATTTAATACCTTTTTATTGAGGAGGCAAAGATTTTGCTATTATGGTTTAAGTTATGCATTTACAATAGTACTAACAATTATGGTTTTGATTTATACAGTTAATGTAGCTCACTACCACCAAAGAACAACTCTTTACAAGTGGTCTTCTCTTGACTCAGTTCTTTGGAGAATATCGAAACGATATTGATTTTTTTTTCACATATAGAGTTCCTGTGAATGTTTTTTGACTTCTTGCAGCAAGAGACACAGACTGTAGGTTTAAATAAACTGATTGCGTCTTTAAGTGTAACTTATGGAGTGTGTTTACCATGTGCAAAAGCCACTCCAAATGCCTAGTGCGTTTAGCTATCCATCACATCACTGGTCCCATTTTGTCTATTATATTATCATATGCTAATCTATTAATTTGAAACATCACTTACAATTTCAAATGCATTTTCTCCCCAAACATGCTCCCATTTTGCTAAGTGAAAAAGAAATTAATTGTTTAGGCTCTTGCTACTCAGGGCACTTGCAACATTAATGGCAGGAAGGAGAGAGCCACAGGAAAGTGAAACCACCAGAGCAAATCTAGGCTGACATGTTGCCGCGGTGAGTGTTCATAATCCAAAAAATAAAAAGGATGTCAGTGGCCCCCAGGAGACCATGGGCACCCTGGTCTCTTCTCCCACAAAGCCAGAAGCAGGAAATGCTCCTTCACTGCCTTAGCAGTATCCGTAATGACTATGGTGCCCGCCTCCCCAGCCGCAGGTAATGTCTCATCCATGCAATTACCTCCTTTTGTCTTCGCAGGTTCAGGATAAATTATTCCAACCTCTTCGCAGGGGCATTTGAAGCTGGAGTTATTTTTAGGGAGAAATACATTTTTTTCATGTGAGATGCAGAAGGTGTTACTCCTCAGGCAGCAGAGAGAAAATGAAAGGCACTTCAAGTCTCTTTAAAAGGCAGATTCTGATGTTTAGCTTGAGATCAAAGAGAAAACTCAGGGAAGGAGGGGGACGCCAGAACTGGAGCAGAATGCACATCCATATATCCTTTGAAAGCAACGCCATTACAGTCTGATCTTTGAACTCTGCAACTTATTTCATGAGGATGAGCTGAATCCTTGCAATTGTGGAACTAATAACCAGACAGCTTAAGTCACGCATACCAGCTTCAAAAAATCAGGAAAAAAGGTTCCATTCTCCAGCATCATTAATGCAGACACACTTTTCCTTATACCTGTAAACACACTGAAACCAATGAAAAGACTTCCCTGATATTTATAGAGTCAGATGATGACTTTCAGGAAAGGTTTTGCAACTCTTCCAGTCCTCTCAGTATTTTTCTGATTTAGCAGGTTTATTGAGCACTTAGTTCTGGACTCCAGTTTGCATTTCACTGTATCTCTACTTAGTAGCTGTGAAAGCTTGGACAACTTATTTAACTTTTCTGTGCTGAAATTTACTCATGGCAATCCAGAAAGGTTAATAGGATTAGGACTGATTTGGAAGGGTTGTTGTGGGGATTAAATGAGATCAACGCTGCCATGTTGAAAGTGCTCACTAAATAGAGGATATTGTTATTCATTGTACTCCTCTGCAAGGTGATTTTCTCTTTGAATGACTTCATTTTTCAATAGTGATACGCACAAAGCTGCTCATCTCTTACTTCATTACCCAAACATACTCCACTCCACATACAATTCAAACTCTAATGCTACTCTCTAAATTATAAGAGCTGGTTTTACAGTTTAGAGATATCTTAGTTTCTAAATGCCTTGGCAAACAGTTACTGAAAGGGATCTGGCTTCCGCCTTATTGTTCTTCTTGGAGTTAAAGAGAGGGAATGAATAAAAAGAAACTCCAGCATAAGAGGGTGCTGCCTGGGGCCTCATCCTCATTCTTCTCCATCAGGGAGATCACCGGAAGTTTCTCAGCACCTAGTATTGATCTCCATTACAACCCGATTGTTTCCTAAATTTATCCTACCTGAAGTGATAGGAAATAGAAATCCGTCACTTTTTATTGCCTGGACTTTGGAGAGACCCACAAGATAAAATTTCAAAGCAATGTATTACCACATTGGGGACTTCATAGTTTTATTCTGGGTAAATAGAAACTGTCTGTGAGCAGCCCCATTCTTCCAAGACTGCTATCTCCAGAGTCAGAGCTAGCTTTGGGGATATGCATTTATCAGCTGCTAATATGCTAATGTGTATTTTTTCTTCTCTGTTTTCTTCTTAAGCTGCTCTGCTAACACAATAGGTACTGATGAGTTTCTTAAATATTGTGATATTTTAGAACTTGTGGTTTGGGGCATAGATATTAATCAAGTTTTATGAGAAAAGAGGATGTTTTCATTGTGTTTTTAAGCAATTGAATTCATTTTTTATAGAAACATAATTTTGAATAGGTTAAACATATGATTTATTCAATTTGTGTGCAGTCTGTTAAACATGTATATTAGGACTTAGATTTTTTTTAATTTTTTTTTTAGGACTTGGATTTTGATACAGACTTAAACAACTTATCTCTATAGTTTTAGTGTTTCTGAAAGATTCAAATAGAAAAATTCAGGTTATATTGCCTATGAATAATTATCTTAGGTTTATATACATGTTGATTCATGACCTTATTTTCTTCTAGAGAATGTTTTAATGAGTCATATTAAAATATTTTCAAGTGAATTTTAATTAGACTAATTAGAACTTAAGAGAAATTGTTCTGTTCATTTAGATTCTCTGAGTTTAAGTTTTGTATGTCTATAAATCATACTCAATATCAGAGAAATAAAATTTTCTGTCAATGTAGATTAAACACGGTAATGAATTACTGAGTTTGAAAGCAATTCAAGAGAGATGATATGGGAAAATTTGGTCCATGGTGACATTACTGAAATAATAAGACAGCTTCTCAAGGGGACTGTAGTGTTAAAAGGGGCAAAAGTCACTAGAGCGTATACATTTTGGAAGAGTTGTTAAAAATATCTGTGTCAGTGCATCCAGACCTTTCCAGCGCCTTTCAAAACATAATAATCTGTTTCTAAAATGGGATCGGCATCTAAGCTCTAACAAAAAATCTATAACATTATTATTGCTCAACCACTAAATGGCTGGTAAAATTGGCATTTCTACTAATAGTCTGGAGCGTAAAAAAATATCTTTGGAGTTTTTGGTGCCAAATAAATGAAATATTTGCTGAGTCCCAAATTACCAGGAATACTATTTTAAACATAATTTGTGGGAGCATGAGACAGCTATTAGTTCTTTTAGAAAAAAGGTTTCGATTTTCCAAATTACTTAGTTCTGCCTTAAATATTTGACATATATCAAAGTATTTATATCTATATCTCTGTATGTATAGCTATCTATGTAATGAATTTTTTCTACTTCCACTTGGTTGAGGAATTTGGGATATGAATCATATATTATTATAATGCTGCTATAGTCTTACACATTGTCTAGTAGGTACTTGATAAATACATGATAAATGAATGTATGATTTCGCTGAAAACAAGCATGATCATTAAAAATAAGTTTAATTTGTTTTCCATTGAAAAATAGATGTAATTTTGTGCTAAGGAGAAAGGACAGAGTTCAGGATTTGTAATCAAACACTGGTACACGATGAAAACTATAGGGAGTCACGTGGTACAATTGGTAATAAACATGGAGTCTCACCTATGTCATGGTGATCCCAGGGGTCTTGGGCCTGCCCAGCACCGCTCTTCAGGTCCTACCAGTGACTCTTCAGGTCTGTTGGCTGAGGATCCCTGGGGCTTGTAGAGAGTGACACCTAGGTTCCCTGAGCACTGCTTGGGGAGGCTGCCCATGAAACAGCAGAAAAATACTGAAAACAGAATACTAGCATTTTTCTTTGAAATAAGCCTAGTCATTTAGGTCTTTGGAATAAATTATTCAATTAGTGATAAGGAACATTCTCTCCTTGAAGAAATTTTTGCTTTAGCATACTCCCCCAAATCAGCCTTAAATATAGGCATTGGAAATAATCAAGATATAAAATTTAACTTAAATTTCTTTTGACACATGCAGAAATAAGTCATTTAAGCATAAAGGAAGCAGAATAGAAGAAATTTCTTTTTTAAAAACAGAGAAGGAAATCAAAGACACTGATGATAGGAAAACAACAAACATTAATGAAATCAAAAGTTGTTTTCTTGTAAGTATCAATGAAATTGATAAGTTTGTCAGGCTAATCAAGAAATAAAATACCAATGACTGTTTACATAAATAAAAGTAGGGTCATTGCTACTCATCCCACAGAACTGGAAAAAGAAGGAAGAAGGAGGAGGAGGAGGAGGAGGAGGAGGAGGGAGGAGGAGAGGAGGAGGGGGAGGAGGAGGGAGGAGAAGGAGGAGGAGTAGGAGGAGGAGAAGAAGAAGGAGAAGAAGAAGAAGAAGAAGAAGAAGAAGAAGAAGAAGAAGAAGAAGAAGACGAAGAAGAAGAAGAAGAAGAAGAAGAAGAAGAAGAAGAAGAAGAAGAAGAAGAAGAAGAAGAAGGAGGAGGAGGAGGAGGGAGGAGGAGGAGGAGGAGGAGGAGGAGGAAGGAGGAGGAGGAGGAGAAGGAGGAGGGGGAGGAGGAGAAATAAGAGCAGGAAGAAGAGGAGGAAGAGGAGAAATAATCTGCCATAGGGCAGGTCAGAGAGACTGTTGGGTGGATGGAAACTGGGGACACTGTTGTGGGAAATGTACAGTGGTGAAGGGCTGGTTGTTGGAATATTGTGTGACTGAGACACTATTACAAACAACTTTGTGTCTCAATATCTCCGAGTTGTTTCAATAGAAAAAGAAAACAACAAAAGAAAGAATTATGGAAAGAGGGACAGAAAAAGTATGAAAGAAAGAGAAAGACACTGTTAAATGTCGCAGTGGATAATCAATAATTTGAGTATCCAAAAACTTTTTTTAAGACCACCAGATTTTCACCAAGCATTTAAAGAAGGAAGACTAACAATTTCTCCTCACTTTAAAAAAAAAAAGAAACAAAGGAAGCACTTATTGTATTGCTAATGAGACGAGAACTCTCACAACACCACAATGAGCTAAATATCATGAGTATTGAAAAGCAACAGACTGATATATCACAGAAACATTGATGCAAGAACCATCCAGACATATTTGAAAGCCACAATAAACTAAACTATTTATACAAGCACAGTCAATAAGTACTTACCTCAGGCATGTAATTCTGGTTCACTCCTAAGAAACCAGGACAAGGTACACTTCCATGATCATCCTACTTGAATATGATAAAAACATATTATGATAAAAACATACGATAGCAACATCGTAAACATTTCATAACATTTTTAAAAAGTGACAAAATACAAAGCCCATTTACGAGCAAAAGCAGATCAATGAGCAAATTGGAACCTTAATTTTGATAAAGAGCACTTTAGAATATTTACTCATAACATCTCTATATAGTGATATCACAACCCTAGTCCCAAAGTCTGAGAAAACAAGGAGCAATGTATTCTGAGCAGAGAATATAGATGAAAGGGTTGACCTTCCTCTCATGCTTTGCTCTATTTTGCCCCTAAATATACTGGTTGATGGCAGTTAGCACTAGAGTGAGAGGTTTTTTCTCTCTACTTAAGCAATTGCCAATCTCTTACATGAACAATCACAGGTGTCTGGGAATCCCTTAACCCAGCCATACCAACATATACAACTCAAAATTCCAACTCCTAGAGTCCTAGAGGCAGAGAATGAAACTTGGGCCAATGAGGACTATGTCCTTCTTTACGAAGAGTATAAAGCTGGTAATACTTGGTCTGCTGTTCTGGGAAAATCTTGGGGTTTCATCGGTCACCTTTCCAAGATTTATTCTACTCCATATAGAAAGAGATTTTTCTCTTTCCTTTATGACTTGGAGGAAGGAAACAGCCTAAACTCGTTGAAGGATTGCTTAGTAGGAATCCAGGGACTATAAAATTGAATTCTGTCCACAGGTTTAATAAAAGCTTCTGTTCCATCCCTTCACCAACTCTTTATCAAGCGCCTATTTATCAAGTTGTGGAGATAGAGCTGCAAGCTAAATGGTAAGTATTGGCCGACACAGAGCCTATATTTTAAAAAGGAGAAGTGAGATAATAAATAAAAATTGTAAAGTCAAATAGTGTTATAAAGGAAAATTAAGCAGATAATAAAGTAGAAAATAAAGGCAAGAGGGAAAGATGGTCTTTAAACGAGGATAATCACAGAAGCATTTTTGCTAATTCTTTTCCACTTGTGCTATGACCAAAATGAATCATAAAGAAGCCACATAGGCTGAACAGTTGTTCAGGGAGCGAAGAACACTGGGAACGAAGGCTCTAGGAGCACTGAGTTTTCTGTGAAGGAACAATAGCAAGAAGACAAGAAGGCTGGATTGGTATGAGAAGTGTGGACCTCTCATAAAGTGAAATAGAGTTTTATAGACAGATCACATTCTTGAATCTTTCAACTATAGCAGATATTTCATTATTGCTATTGAGATAAAAGGGCCAAGGGACGTGATTGGAAGAGTAACTTGGTTTGACTTGTAATTCTGATTACTTCCTGGAAGATAAATTTGGGGAGGAGAACTAAGCAAAGTGGTGGAAGCAAACTCACTTATAAAATTGTTGCAATTAAAAGAAGTAGAAGTAACGGGCTAGCTTCAAGGTCTTTATAAACATTGGTGGTGTATAGGAGTTGCATGTCTAGATAACCAAACCACAGAATCAACAACACTGAAAGCATGAGATTCAAACTAAAACAGCAACATTTAAAAGTGAATCTGTGGAGGAGGCAGGCTGGGCCAGGAAGTGGTGGTAAAGAATGATGGGACACTGGTGGGGAGAAGTTGACATTGAACAGGAACAATTTATGCCTGAACCCAGTTATAAATAACTTTGTAGTCCTGGTGCCTAGATAAGACATTGTTTAGAAAGAGAAAATTATTGGAATTTTGGTGAGAGCTTATGGATTTAAGAGTACAATTTTAGTTTGAAGGGAATAGAAAGTATTTGTGTCAAAATGTGTTGTAAAGGTAAAGGTGACAGTGCTTGCGGTGTGTAAGATAAGACATGAGTGATACCTAGGAGGCCTGAAGAATCTGCATATGCTTTGATGTAAAATGGCTATATGTGACTTTCCATACGTATCCGTAATCTTCACAGTCATCCTCAATGTGCTGGTGGCTAATACATGGCAGGCTCCAGATCATCTCCCTGTGAGCACTGGAAAGGCATCTGTTGAGTCTAGCACCGAAACATTTCGCCAAGTCCCCAAGAAGGCTATGGTGAGCATTACAGAAATTGCTTTAAGAGAAATCAGTAATAAGAGAAGAGGATACTGCAGAGACCTGGTGTGGGGTATTCACTTGATCACTTGATATCCCATTATTCATCAATTTGCTCGAGCAGGCGCCAGTGACATTTCCATTTGACCCTATCACGTACCAGTGTAGCCCAATGGCATCTTGTTTCTTCAAGAATACGAGGAGCCTCAAACCGTTCGTTCTGGGTCTTGACAAAGAAGTCTGACCATCTTGTAGGTGGGTGTGGGGTATTGGGCTCTCCCAAGTGGTGCTCAGGATGCCTGAAACATCTTCTGGCAATTCTTGGCCAAACAAGAAGCTCAATATAAGAGCTTGAGGCCACAACACTTCTCAGATCCTGCCATGTGGGGATTAACTGAAGCATCCTGAAGAAGCCTCTGGCTTGAGTGGTCTCTATGGCTGTCATGCTCAGGAACCGTGTAGTGCTGGGCTGGGATTAGCCACATCAAGGCTTGCACACAAAATCCCTCTACTGTTCCTCTGGCCTGAGATTATTATTAATGTCTGCATTGAATAATTGAAGTCTTATATTAAGAGAATTGAATTTGAAACTAAAAAATCTCTTGTGAAAAATGATTTACTAATGCATAACGTCCAAAATCTCTTAGTACCATGGTTTTATGAAGGTCCTGGAAAAATACAGGGTTCAATGATTTCAGTACTAACGCTCTAACACCTTAAAGAAATGTGATAGTGGGATGTGCTTTATGTGTGTGATATGCCCACATTACTTTTAGTTTAAACTTTTTAAATTTCAAACCTTTGCTTTCTTCAGAGGATTCCAATGCCTTAATTAACATAACATTAACTTCTCATCAGCAAACATGCAGTTTATATTGCTCTAGGTCTACCCTCAAACCCTACTCTAAGTTCTAACTCCTGTTTATATTAATATTGACCTTGGTGGCTCTCTCATCAGTCTACTGTATTTGCTACCTCCGTTTCAATGTATTTTTGCTTTCCATTTGCCTTTTCTGTTTATTTTCCCACGATTCTTTCTATGTATGTCTATGCTTTTAGTATTTTTATGCTTTCCCTTTTTATTCCTAGAAATTTCCTTTTTTGCTACTTTTTGTTCTTTTTTGTCCCCAATAAGGTCTAGTAATGATGATGATGATGATGATGATGATGGTGATGATGGTGATGATGGTGATGATGATGATGATGATGATGGTGATGATGATGATGGTCATATCCTGCTGTGTTTAAAGGACTTGTCTGGAACTGATAAGGGCTCTTAAGGCTACTTGGTGGTGTTTGGGCTATGCGAGATGGAATAGAATACCCTGGGTCTTATATCTAACAGTCATATGTTCTAATAATTGGCCTCTCACTCTTTCACTATTATTAATTTGCATTTTTACACACAGTATGTTGCCAACTTCCTACCTAAGTATTAGAACCTGTTGATGTCATCAAGTAACAAGATGTGAGCTGGTGAAAAGTATTTTTCAGACTTTGTTCTAAGTGCATGCATTATTACTTTCTTTTTTGTGTTTTGTGAATATTAAGTTCTTTTCACTGGAGGAGAGATGATTATGCAGCAGGGTTTGATACTTTCTCTGCCAAAATAATGATGACCAGGTGAAGCATTGGACCAGCTTATTGTTACCTGGAAAAACAGAACAGAGAACCAGAATTTCTGACTTGCCGTGATCCTGGTATGCTTAGAAGTTAAACAGGTTGAGTTAATAAGAGAGTCTATCTAATATTCACTAAACAGATCAACAGAAAATCAGGAGGAGTAGAGTAGGAAGCTGAGTTACACCATCAGGATTGTAAAACTGAAAATCAGGGCCAGAGAGATAGTTCAGGGCTCGTGGCCTCATCGAGCCAAGCATGCCATCAAGCCTATTTTTATCCTCAGCACCATACACAGACCTTGAGCAGATCCAGGACTGAGCACGACCTGGAGAGGCACAAAAAAGCAAACTAAAAGCAGCAGAAAAGCACAAAATTACAATGGATTATTCATCTTCAGAACTGAGTCAACATTCAGATAAAAAAATCCGATGCATGGGGACTGGGGCAATAGTACAGTTGGTAGCATATTTGTCTTGCTTCCAGCTTACTCAGGTTTGAGCCTTGGCACTCTATACAGCCCCTGTGCCCATAGGAGTAATTCCTGAGTACAGAGCCAGGAATCAGCCCCGACCACTGCCAGGTGTTGACCAAATATCAAAAAGAAAAATGTAAAAAAAAAATAAAAGAAGGAAGGGGCTAAGTGGAAGAAACCTATAACCTACATTAAATGATGAATCTTGTAGCTCTATGGCCTATAGAGTTAATGGGAAGAAACCTGTAACCTACATTAAGTATTGATTCTTGCAGCGCTATGGCCACTTGTTTGGCGTGAGTCAATCCAAATTGGGGGCACTTTTTTATGACTATTAGTCATACAAGCTGGCTACAAGATTCAGAACCTGGAGTACCAAAGCATCAACAATAAGCACTTTCCGTTAGGCGGTGTAGAGAGCATGGTTAAGACACCCCAACAGCATAACACCGACATATTTGGTACTAATTTCCCAGCCATCAATGCGATTGAAATTGATACTAGATACTTTTGTAGCCACCAAATTGGTTGCCTTTCCTGTAAGATAAGTGAGGAAAGACCAAGAGGAATCTCCTGAAACCATATAGTCTCATTATCACCTTCCACCCAGCCAGAGGATATTTAAGATCCACTATTGTGTCCACCACTAAATTCATTTGTGACTTGGAGAAGTTCTTACTTGAACTTCTCATACCAAACCTAAGTGCATCCAGGAAAATACCTGTAGGTTACTAGAAACATTGGGGAAACAGAAGTCCTTGATGAGCTTCTTTGGAGGCTGTGGTATAACTTTCTGTTATGGTTAAAGAACCTCACATTATGTCACGTGATCATTTACACCAATTTTGAGTCAACACTGAAAAAAATGGTTATCATCATTTTATACACTATGGTAAGAGCAAACATGCCTTCGGTTTTTCTCATAGTGCATTGCTTGAGACTGGATCAGAAACCCTGAGGGAGAGTTGCAACACAAGCACCATCCCTCTGCCATTGGAAGAAATGTGTGCCTCCATTTCCTAAGACTTAGAATACCCTAATGTATTCCAAGTTCAGAATACATTAGGGTATTCTAAGTCTCAGCCCAAAGAGAGTGATATTCTCTAGATTGCTTCCTTGGGTTACTTGTCACTTGTCACTTGTCTTCCTGTTGTTCATTGATTTGCTCGAGTGGGCTCCAGTAACATCGCCATTCGTTGGGAATGAGGTACATTATTGTTACTGTTTTTGGCAATCGAATACACCACGGGTAGCTTGTCTGTCTCTGCAATGGTGGCTCTGGGTTCATCCCAGGGGATACAGTCTTTTTCTATGTCAGACCATTAGCCATCCAGGGCCCACAGGGCAGAGCCCTGAGTGTAGACAAGCCTGTCTCCTGTCTGTCTCTTGCTGACACAGCTGGGCACCACAGCCACAACTGCAACACCTGGAGGGGCTACCATAGGTGGCATGGTCTGTGCAAAAAATACTTGTTTCATCACAGTCTGTCATACTGATAGACTACTGCCTAAACAGCCACTGTCTATATTTTGCCTTCTTTACAACGTAAGAGCACTGACCTAAAATAAAGTTCATTGAAGATTAAGATTTCCATAAAAAAATTGTAAAGGGAGGGAGAAATAATTCTAAGACCTCTGAGATAGCACACAGCAAAACTCCTGTTGAACTACAAGGGATGATTGCTCCCACTACACTGTAGATTCACTGTAAACAGACTCCCACAGTAAAGAAGAAGAACTGAGGGAAAAAAATTGGTTCACACCAAGAAAAGGAGGAAAGACTTCTAAGTAATGCAAAAGTTTTGAATACCAATTAAATCACCTAATCAACATGAGGTCCTATAGGGAAAGTTTTAGTCCATTCTGATTAGAAACAGGCCCACATAAAGAGCAATGTTTGGCAGAATCCCCAGATTAGGTGCCCAAAAAATCAAATTCTATACTTCTGAGTAAAACTGAGAATTCTCAAGGTACAAGGATATCTATTGTAGCAGCCATTGTATGGTAAGAAGTTAGAACTTGGGGTTGTATTTCTGCTAGACAAGATATGGAACAGAGGGTTGGATATACAGAGAGCAATAGCAAGTCCAGAGAAGTAGAGAACCTGAGAAAATCTGAACATATGCACGTTAAAATGACAGCCTGCTATTTGGGATCCTTGGAGGGAATAGATGTGCATTTAGGGGTAAAAGGATGGGAGAAGGGGCGCGACTGAGACCCAAACATGATCATCTTTGTAAATGGATATCTCATGGTGGTATAAGAAAAAAAATAAGAAAAAAAAAAACAGAAGCAAACCTTGTGTCCAGTAAGTTCAAACAGTTGCATTCTTGTGTAGCCAATATGAGGCCCCCACTCCAGGAAATGCTTTTCCACAGCATCCTTTATTCCAACACTTGCAACATTTCAGTTCATGGTGAATTGAGCTGCCTGGCAGTTCTAGACACTTCAACACATTTTCCAGATGAATTACTGGATCCAGGCAATGGCTCTAACCAACTGCTTATCGTCCACTAAACACGGCTTTCTTACAAATTGTTGACCTGTCGCTTGGCTTTGATTTTTCTGCTCACAACTCTTTCATGACTTCAGTCTTTCTCAGTGACTTTTCCAACTCATTTCATTGCTTAGGATGTATAATTCATATATGAGCCCATCGAAAATGCCATTGTTTAAAAATCAATTGGAAGAGTTACTACCAGGCATTGCCATGCTTTTTTTAAACAAGGAATGAAGCTGTTCATAAGAAAAACAGCACAAAGGGAAAGCAGTACTACTCTTCAAATTATATCACCCAAGTGTTTTTTCTCATTTAGTAAAATCATCTGTCTTATGAAATAGCAAAATCCTAATTTGCCCTGTTCTTAATCCATAGAATCCAGCAGGTTTTTTTTTTTTTTGCTTTTTGGGTCACACCTGGCGATGCTCAGGGGTTACTCCTGGCTCTGCACTCAGTAATTACTCCTGGTGGTGCTTGGGGGACCATATTGGATGCCAGGGATTGAACCCGGGCCAGCATGGGCCGGCTGGAGTGCAAGGCAAATGCCCTACCAGCTGGGCTATCACTCCGGCCCCGAACCCAGCAGTTTTAAGAGAGGGGAGAGAGAGAAGAAAAGAGACTGTCGTTGAAGCTGACTGGGTGGGCTGTGTGTGGAAGGAGGGAAAACTGGGGACATTGGTGGTAGAACATGTACGCTGGTGAAGAGACAGGTGTTAGAACATTGTGTGATTGAAAGTCAATGTGAACAACTTTGTAATTGTGCATCTCATGCTGGTCTAACAAAAAATAATAATAAGAAGAAGCCAGCAGGTTTGTTCAGGATTCTATCATGAGGGATGAAGGGGCATTTTTACCAGTAAAGTCTGTGGACACTGTGGTTGTGAGGTATGTTCCTAGTTATACAATCTTTAGTTTTCAAAAATGGGAAATGGGCACTGGTGGAGGGATGGGTGCTGAACACTGTATGACTGAAACCCAAATAAGAACACTTATTTAACAGCATATCTTATTGTTGTATAATAAAAATTTTTTAAAATATGTTATTTAGAAAAACCAAGATCCTCAACTCAAAGAAGACTTTTGTAATATAAATTTAACGGAACTGGGGCCGGAGCGATAGCACAGCGGGTAGAGCTTTTTGCCTTGCACAGCTAACCTGGGTTCAATCCCAGGCATCCCATGGTTCCCTGAGCACCACCAGGAGTAATTCCTGAGTGAAGAGCCAGGAGTAACCCCTGAGTGTCACTGACTGTGACCCAAAAAAGCAAAAAAAAAAATTAATGGTAGCATGTTTATAAATGAAAATATAAGTAAGGAGTTTGTGTGACAGTTCAGGGTATCAAATTTTAAAAGTCCAACATAAAAGATATCCAAATTTTTGCTACTATTTCATAATTTTCTTACAGCCATAATTTTCCCAACCTCATGTGTTAGCTGTACCTTTTTTTTTTTTTTCTTTAACGTCCTTAATGATATTCGGTTTACAATGAAGTTAATTCAATAGTTAGAAAATAATGAGAAGGAGTCTTTCCTGATCTTCACTTGAAATGACTTCACAGCAGACAGAACAGCATGGGACAATGAGCAGTAGATTAGTAATCAAGACATTTTAATTCTGAATTAAGCTTTGCCTGTAATTAACAGTGCATGAAGTCATGAAAACTTCAACTCTCTGGGCCTCAGTTTCCACACAAAATAACTGTGATGTTCTTGATCTGAGGTACACAGACTCCAACTTGCCCATGAATAGACTTGAGGGATTAGTGGAAGAAGAAAGTGATCTGATATACAGATTACAACTATTAACACTTAAATAAGATTCCAGCTGAACTTTAGCATTTCTTTCTATTTGAAATACAGATAATAAGCAACAAAGATATCAGTAGCACCTCAGACTTTATCAGTAATAGAAATTATATGCATTAGGTGTCAGTAAGGCTATTAAGTAGAATTTTCAAAGTTAATTTAAATACATTACTATTTAAAATTTAGAGTGACTACCAGACTTACTGCTGCACTTTGTCACCAATGCTTGAGCAAAGATAAATGATCATCTATTTTAATAAACTTTTAAGATTTCCCTCTATTTTCTGTAGCACATTGACAGCACTGTGTTACCGTGTTATAAAGACATTCAAAAACTTTGGAAGTTTATGACCCTCATGAGCAGAGGACCATGAGGTCAATGGCATAGAGTCACTAAGCCAGATGAGGCCAATCCCTTCCACTTGAACACCTCATAGGCTTTTCTATCCCATTGGAGGTAACTTTGTTGTCCCAAATATTGTGGGGGTAAACATAAATCCAGGTATGTCATATTATATATCACATCTTTTGTAACTGTCATTCTTCCTAGGGCAGTTAACTGGTTCTGAAAGGATAAGGAATAAAAAAGAATAGAAGTTTGTTTCAGATTCCCCCAACAGAGATCAGTAAGAGCCCCCTCCACCCACCCAGGGTGCTTATGCCCTGGGTGTTGATGCTCTTTACCCAGGATAAGACAAACAAAAGGAAGATGGCTGTAGAATGTGGGTAAGGCCAGGAAGTTGACCCGGTGTGCATGTGAAACGTGCTAGGCCTGGATGGGCTCATGGCAAGCATGCCCTGCCAGAAATGACAGGTCAAGGGAGATAACCCTGCATATGTGCAGGATGTGACCTGCCTACTTGCTCATGTGACCACACACCTATAGGCTAAGAAGCAATATACTTTAAGTGGATAGGCTGAAGCTAAAATAGTGTTGACTAATTGGCTATGTACTGTGTGGGACCTGTTGTGATGGACAGAAGAGCCTTCCTAAGGGGCCTTTTGAAGAGGCTCAAGGTCCCTCCTGCCTGTTCGGACTTGCGAGTCATGTGGGAGCTGGACCCTGGCTAGCCAGCACAATAAACTTTGCTTTGTTCATTGCATTTCTATGTGACTCTCTGTCTCTCAACAGGGGATAAGGTTCCTGGATGATAACAGTTCTTTCCCTAAAGAGGATCCTGTTTTCCTTCTGTCTTTCACTAACAGAATATACTTCAGATATAAGTATAGTAACATTTCAATGTAAAATCCAAATGTCCAAAGAGATACATAGTGTGAAAGGCCTAATCAGGATATATTTGCTTATAAAATATCAAAATATTTTATATTTTATATTACATCTAGCCTCTACAGCTCGTCAGAGGTCCACCCAAGAGAAAAGCCAATTTTATGACCTGCTCTTTAGAGTCCCACCCTACAGGGAAGACTATTTCAAGGCCAGGTATGCCTAATACAAAGACTCAAACATACAGGGGCAGAGCTGCTGCCTGCCCTTCCTGTGCTCAGCTGATTATGAGGCACCCAGGAGGGAAGGCGAGTTCTAGCCCTGGCCTGCCATCCCAATAGAGCCCTCGCAAGAAGTCAGAAGAACCCCCCAGATCATGAGGGCTGTTTTGAACATCTGGACTCCACAGCTTGTCAGAGCACCACCCAAGAGAAAAGCTGATCTCTCCCTGTTTTGGTTCATCAATAAATGCATGAGATGAGAGCCTACTATTGAGAGTATACCACCCACATGGCAGAGCCTGGCAAACTACCCGTGTCATATTTTATATGCCAAATACCAGTAACAATTATAGACCTAATTCCCATGACCTGAATGAATGGTCTGAGGCTCTTCATGTTCCTGGAGTGCGCAGATGCCCTTGGATTACACTAGCACATGACAGGACGTATGGAGATGTTACTGGTGCCCTCTCGAGCAAATCGATGAACAACAGGAAGACAAGTGATACAAGTGAATATATCAGTTAGGCCTTTCTAAATCTTCTACTAACCACTGAGTGCTCTCTGTATATCTACATCACAGCTCAAAGTGCTTTGCATCAATGACTTGTTCAATCTTCACAACAAACTTATGAAGCAGGTGTGATTTAAATATTACTTTGCTGTTAAGAATCAGAAATGGTTAGTACTGGGTTAATGCAACCAGAAATGGTTGTACCAAAAGAATGGTACAATAGTAAGGATCTCCTCAAATCTAATAATTAGAAGCCAGTTTTCTACAGCAAAATTCTAACTAAAGAATTTTCTACAGCAAAATTCTACCTAAAAAATTTTATTACTCAATAGCTTCATCACAAAGATGACATTTGAATTAGCTATGATATTTGAGCTAATTTAGCCATTAGACCCATGTTAATAATATTTGCATTTTCTGTGCAAAATAGAAACTGTTTGCAAATAAAAGCTGATTTGTTAAATTGAGATTCTTGTAAACTGGAATTTGATAAATACGGAATAGAAAACTCATTACTATTTACTAGTTATTTAACATCTTATATACTTAGTTCATTTGTTATAATGGTTTATTAATGCACATTTCAGGGGATTTTGTAACTACTAATTTAATCAAAGCATATTTGTTGTTTATCAGAGTGCTTGGATATTATAAGACTAAAACACGAGCATTATTGTAATTGTTAGAATTAAGAGATTCCTCTATAAGAATTTGTCTTAAATTGATTCTTGTTTCTGCTTTTGATTTCCCAATTTTGAGGATATGAAGCATTAGCAGTACTTCTGAGTATTTAAATTATCCAACTAAGTAATATACTTTGCATCATCAACGTGACCCACAGCATCCAAAGCCAACAGAGGCACCATCATTTTTAGTGAAGCGGGGCGATAACCTGAGCATGGTAGAAGACAGAATATCCAATCTCCAAGGGGAACAGTTAGAATAGTCACATACATTTCTGTAATATGAACTGTCTGCTGGCAGAGATGGATAGTTGATTCTTAGCTGCCTTCCAAACACCTAAGCCTGTTCCTCTAATGCCTGAATCTATCATCAATGAATGTGTCATCATTTTCAACTAATGGGTTAAGGATGAAAGGGAGCGTATTTTTTAAGGTTTGCTAACTGCTACGATATAAATATTGAGATCGCAGGGATTAAAATGGCCACATTGGCAAGAATGGCTTTTCTGATGGATTAAACAAGTTGGGAGTTTGTCTAGAAAATGGAGCTACTGATCCTTTCAAGAGGAGGAGGGTTTGGGCAAACTGCCTTAGTCTGTTGTACTCTGAGTTATTAACCCTTTCAGCTGATTGAGACCAATCTAGCCTTTCCTTTGAGGAGGCAAAACTTACAATTCAGTTATAATATTTACAGTGGAAACCTTTATTTTTAAGCAACAGAAACTCATGATTACTCACTTTCTTATTGAGATTAATCAATTAAAGGGATTTAAAAATTCTATCACCTTTCTCACCACCAAACAAATCATGCTCTTTAAAACCAAATTAACTAAAGGAATAACAAGACTTAGTAGATTCAGTAGTTTTCAGGGCCTCAGGAACACAAAATGTTATATAAGAAACATGAGTGTATTTTTTTTAGAGCCAAGCAGAAACCCTAAGCCTCTCAAGACATGAGACCCAACATTCTCATTTCATATTTTGAGGATAGTATTTAGTCTATTTTTCTGCCATAAATATTATTCTGAATAAATCCATCTGGATGCTTCAAAATAGAGATTATTCTTTTTAAAAGCAAATAAAAACCCAACCCAAGCAAAGGCAGTGTCTGAGGAAGCGACCTGCCTGTCACATCCAGTCTGTGCATGCTGAGGGTCCATGTGTGTGCTCGGAAGCGTGTGGCTCGTGTTTGCTGCAGACAGATTGTGACAGTGTGACTCTGAGGGTGCGTACATCAGGGCCATCATTTTTGATGTAGATGGGTAATTGCCCAGCATGCTGTCTTGAATTCTGTCTCAAGCTGTTTCTATTCCGTTTTGCTAATTCCAACCAATATTTTCATAGCTTCAATTGCATCAACAGTGGAGTGGCAGTGAGAATGACAAGCAAATCTGGAATTATTAAGCTGATTTATAAAGCTCTAGTTTTAACCATCAATAAGAGGAGGAAATGAAAAGCCTTAAGTTACTCTCTTGGGACATGCCTTGGTGCACCCAAGGAGAGGTTCCTAGTGAAGCTCACTTTCAGCTGAATTTTATAGGTCCTATTGATTCTAATTTAGGCCATTTCAGTTCATCATATATTCAGCTATTTAATAAGCATTTGTAAATGTGCTCAGTGAGTTAAGCATTGGTGATCTGAGAGCCCAAGTTGACTTAAGCACCACTTCTCTGTAAGAAGCTTCTGATGGGTTTTAATCATGAACGGGTGCTGGATCTTGTCAAATGCTTTTACTGTGTCTATTGAAAGGATCATATGGTATTTATTTTTTCTCTTATTGATATGATGTATTATGTTGATTGACTTGCCAATGTTGAACCATCTTTGCATTCCCGGGATGAATCCTACTTGGTCATGATGTATAATCTTCTTGATGAGTCTTTGGATTCTGTTTGCTAGTATTTTGTTGAAGATCTTAGCATCCGTGTTCATCAGGGATATTGGTCTGTAGTTTTCTTTCTTTGTGTTGTCTCTCCCTGCATTGGGTATCAGGGTGATATGTGCCTCGTAGAAGCTGTTTGGGAGTGTTTCTGTTTCTTCTATTTCCTGGAAGAGCTTGAAAAGGACTGGCAGTAGGTCCTCCTTAAAGGTTTGGTAGAGTTCACTAGGGAATCCGTCTGGACCTGGGCTTTTGTGTTTGGGCAGACTTTTAATTACTGTTTCTATTTCCTCGATGGTGATGGGTTTATTCAGGTATTGGAGGTCTTCTTGTTTCAGCCGTGGGAGGTTATTGGACTTCAGGAATTGATCCATTTCTTCTAGATTCTCATGTTTCACTGCATACAGGCTCTCAGCTGACCCAGCCATACCACTCCTGGGAATCTACTCTGGGAAACCAAAAATATGCAGCGGAAACACCATCCCTACTTTTATGTTCATAGCAGCATTATTCACAATAGCCAGAATCTGGAAGCAACCAGAGTGCCCGAAAATCGATGACTGGATAAAGAAGCTTTGGTACATCTACACAATGGAATACTATGCAGCTGTTAGGAAAAATGAAGTTATAAAATTTGCCTATAAATGGATGGACATGGAAAAGATTATGTTGAGCAAAATTAGCCAGAAGGAGAGAGACAGATACAGAATGACTGCATTTATCTGCATAACATAAATATATATGTACATATTATGATACCAATATCCAAGGTCAAGTGAAACATATATCAGGAGGTCTTGTCAAAGGTGGAAATTATCACAAACGTGTGGGAGTCAGAGGCTAGGTGGGACAGAAAATGGAACAATGTGCTAACAATTGTCGAGGGTACTAATGCCAACCTAGAACTGAGCATTAAATAGAGGAAAAAGATACACATGACAACCCTTTAATGTATGTTCTGTAATCCATAGTCTGGAGGGAAAGGAAAAGAGAAAGAGAGAGAAAGGGAAAGAAATAAAGAACCTGCCATGGAGCAGGGCTGGGGAGGGGGAGGGAACCGGGGACGTTGGTGGTGGGAGATGGGCACTGGTGGTGGGATGGGTGCTGGAACACTGTATGACCAAAACCCAAATATGAACTTTTTAATTGTATATCTTTGTAATTGTAAAAATAAAAAAAATAAAAAAAAAAAGAAGCTTCTGATGTTCTGAGAAAATTCCTCAAACAAAACCAACTTTAGAATGCTGTGTCAGGTTTTACAGAGCTAAACCAACTGAGCTTGAAAGAATATTATAAGTACCCACACTGCACATGGCGGCCCACGTTTGATTCTAACACCACATATGACGCTCCTAACATTACCAGGAGTGATTCCTGAGCACAGCTAGATATGACCCCAAAAAACAAAATTTTTTTAGATTGAGTTTTAGAATGAAGGAAAGAGAGAAATGGTTTAACTTATTATGACTTTCTCATCCCAACTCACCAATTCTCCTTATATCTTCAACCAAATTTAAACCCTTTCAGTTTCCATTCAATTTTTCTTTTCTTAGTGAAACTTCCCTAAATGTGGTAACTCTAATGTTTCTTTCCTATCTATGTCATCTTTAGGACAATGACCAATTTTCTATAGGTAGCAATCTCACTGAAGGGTTGCCTATACTGGTATTAGCAAAACAGAGTCATTGGAAACTTGTGAAGAATAAAAATCATTGACATGCTAGGTTGATTCTCTGAGTAAGAAATTTGTGGTCTTAAAGTATGACGGACTTAAGTAGCTAAACCACAAAGAAAACAACACTGAAATCACGAGACCTCAACTTTAAAAACC
Source organism: Cryptotis parvus (assembly GCA_021461705.1). NCBI lineage: Eukaryota > Metazoa > Chordata > Mammalia > Eulipotyphla > Soricidae > Cryptotis > Cryptotis parvus. The sequence continues at coordinate 66,911 of JAJIBD010001950.1, forward strand.
AAACTTAAAAGATAGCTCTCAAGATGGCAGACTGGGGCAGGGGTAAGCGTTGGGAGAGGGAACCAGGGGACTGGTGGAGGAAGTTGGTACTAGTGGTGGGATCAGTGATGCAACATTGTATGAAATAACCCAACTATGATGACTTTGCAACACATGGTGCTTTAATGAAATAAAATACATGGGGCAAAATCAAAATTGTTTCCGATTTCCTTTTGTTTTAAGCTCTAAGGTGATTTTTTATCACTGTGTGTAAGCTTGGGCTTGAAAAAATACAATAAAATGTATGTATTGAGTTTACTATGATCTATCAGATGTCAGTGAAATCTGATCTTTGGGATCTTTTGGGGTAGTCTGAAGTCTTTACTGGATAAATGTATTCATATTTTCACTCACCTTTTTGTTAGAATTTCAGGCGAAATGTGGTAGGACATATTTCTGAGATGAGACAGTGTAGTTGGCTTCAAGTAGAAGGATCAAGGGGAAGCTGAGGTTACAAAATAAAACAGTGAAAAATATCCTATATGCGTCCAACTATTGTCTAGTGAATACAATCAAGTTGATAGAAAGTCAAAGTAGAGGTCGCCTAAGGCCTTGAGTATTGCCCTCCAGGAAAAATTGCTACTGATATTTCTCTAAAAAGAAGGGGAAGGATCAAAGAAATAGAAGGATTGAGAGACTCGGTTGGTTTAAGGGTTTTTTTTTTTTTTTTTTGGCTATTTTTTCATACCCAGAGATGCTCAGGGGTTACTCCTGGTTTCCTGGTTCAATACTCATGCTGTGCTAAGGGGAACATATGGAATGCCTGGGAATGAACCCATGAACCCAGGTCAACCACGTACAAGGCAAACACTCTACCCTCTGTACTATCATTCCAGACCCAGGATTAAGGTATTTGTTTTGCATGTGGCCAATTCATTCTCCTGGTCCCCTTAAGTTTAGAGCCAAAAGTGTCACCTGACAGCCCCTGAGTGACCAAAATGCTCCACAATACATAAACAAAAGAACAGGAAGCATTTAGCATTTTTTGGCTGTGTGTTATTTATAGTTTATTTGAAAACTAATTAGCAAAATAGGATTTTTATCATTAGAAACCATAAAAATATTCAGATTGAAACTGGTTCTTTACTGCATATAGATTATATTAAGAGTTATAGACAAAGTATCACTTTTAACTTCTTACTGCATAACTTATAGAGTTCCTTAAAAAATAAAAATGAGTCACACGCTTAAAACATGGGGGGATTTTCCATTGAATGTACTCGAAAAAAGGAGAATTTTTTCCCTTTCTTCCACTGTCTGTCTCCTAATGCATCATTTTTTATTTACTATTAATTATTATATTACAAAAAGAAAATTACACTTAAATTATGAGTGTGAATTTCACCAACCATCTTTATGTTGTGCAATGTCAGTTTTAATTACAAATATGAGCATATTTGACGTCTGTGTAGTCACTGAAAGCACACAGACTTTATTTTAGCCTTATATATGCATAGGTCTTTTGTTTTTTACCTAAAAGTGGAAACCTGACATAGCACTAATCCACCTGTTTGACTTTTCACTGTTGACATGCATGGATTCTCCCAGCCCTCTAACTCTGGCTTAGTGATGACTGAGGAAGAGAAAAGCAATTATATCACTGTTTTGTCATATCTTTTCCTTTCCATCTATATCACCAACTTCAACATAGTAATGATTATTAAAAAGGACATTAAAGTATGCATACGGGTTTTTCTAAAACATGCTTTCTTAGTGTTATAACTAAGCTCTGAATATAATAGAAACTTGAGCCTTTGGGGTTGGCTATTGTACTTGCTTATTCATTTGTAGATGTATCATGCTAAGCTTGGATTCACTTTGAGTCTTGTTGCACTCCTATGGATCAGAATTCCATCAGAATGCTGCTCTCGTGAGTATTTAGATGCATATGTGAGTGGAGAGTTGAGGAATAGTTTCATCCACACAGACTGTGTGAAGTTTTTGTCATTCTCTATCTGCCCCATTTCTCTCAGCCCTGTTGAATTCACTAAACAAAGAAAACTTAAAAAATAAAATTTGTCAGAAGTGCAATGCGGCAACCACAGAGTACTAAGCCATGCTTGAGTGTCTACCGAGAATAGATCTCTGAGTAATGACATAGGAAGCAACACCTTTCTCAAGTTCTCACAAGACTGTAAAACTTTGCTTCTGAGGTAAATATCCAGTTTCTGTTAGAGAGAAATATTGACACCTGTGTAAGCCATGTAATGGAGACTCATTTTCAGTCAACTTGACTCGATAACCTTTTAACCATTATTTGCCATATTCAAGAGATATTTGAGCGATTATTGCTTTCTGCATATCGTACCAATTACTTTGAGCAGTATTGTTCCAAGTACAATACCTATTAATTCAATGAATCTCTGAAACGGTTTCAATGTATATAGGATTACCCCAGGCCACAATTCATATGAAAATATTCCCATGTTCAAACAGCATACATTTATTTTTCAAAACTGTCCAGTTCATGAGTACTGAAGCTCGATTCTCACTTAAGCAAACAGACTTAAATCCCTTTTGATTCTCAAGCAAACATTACTCCTATAAGGTTGATAAAGGTGGAAATGCAAATATTCAATACAATTATTATTTAAGTGAATAAAATAGGTGTTTGACACAGGAATTACTTTTCCATTTATTAAGTTCACTTTTTTCTAAATGGCTTCACATATGCCATGTATAAATTACTGCCAGAGGATAAGTAGATCATTAAAGTTTTTTCTGATTAGCTTTTGACTAGGGTTATAGAATTGTAAGTCAACTGCAGCAAAATAGCAATAGAAGTTCACTATTTTATATCCTATGCTGTCAGAGGCCCAAGTCCTCCTCCACTTCTTGGTGACCCTATCCTCTTATCAGTACATCATATTAAAGAACTGAATTCTTCCAGGTTATGGAATTGGTCATTTTTGTAGAGAGAGAGAGAAGAGAGAGAGAGAGAGAGAGAGAGAGAGAGAGAGAGAGAGGAGAGAGAGAGAGAGAGAGAGAATAAATTCTTTTTATAAAGGCATCAATTCTATACTAAGAAGTCTACCACATAGTCTAATCCCACCCACCCTAGGGCCATGCCCCAAGCACCAAATTCCATCTCATTAAAGGTCATTTTCTACAGAGGAAGTTTGGGGTATGCAAACATTCATCCTGTCACTGGATCCTTTCCTAAGGAACACAGACCTGCTTCTTCATTTCTCATTAGTACAGTAGCATGACAGGACAAGTTCCTTCCTCTTTACCCGTTTGTTAAAACCTCTTCCTACACACCCATTTTCAGAAAAGCTGATAGTAAATCACAGGTTTCACTCTCAGTGATAAACATAATTGTGTCTAATTGCAGGCTAGAAGAAATATCCAGTAATTTAGCTTAGTAATATTGTGTTAGATAGCCAACCTAGAAATAACCATTTGCAGTTTTGTAAATTATAAGAATTGGTATCCACTTTAGTTCTACAAATTTTATGGTTCCTTCTAATAGTTCTTTAAACTCTAAAAGGGAAGTAAAATTTGTTAAGGCTTAAGTGCTATCTATTTTAAGTGACACACATAATCATTTGGGAGGTTAGATCTTAATATTCCAGGAATCTTTACATTTCTGTGATTTGAACTCATCTTTATCTTAATAAAATGGTAATTAGGAATAAACATATTGACTCTAGTCTTTTCTAATGAGTTCAATTCTACAGTTCTTAGACACAAAGATCTGATTTGCTTTACATAAGAAATGAGCCGAGTTGCATAATTAAGTTAAAATACAAGGATGTGCAATCAGCGTTTTGGTAAAATGTTTAAGTGAATCAATTCCAGTAATATAAGTTTTGAAATTATGTAATGTTTTTGCATAATATTTATCTTTAGAAAATTTTTCTTTGCTACGACCTGGTTTAATATGTTATCCAATATCATAAGTTGAAATCCTAACTCCGTAATATTAAGAGGGGCCCGGACCTTTGTCCAGGGAAAAGGGGAGTAGGCACCTTGACTCCATCTCTGAGCCCACTGTTCCCTAAGTGCATCTCTGGGGGCCTCCCAAGCACCACGGGGTTCTGCACTGCAGACACCCAGGCCTGGGGTAGACTGGATAGTTCCTGGCAGCACACTTTGAATCTCCTCTGAACCACCTCCTTGGGCATTGAGCCCCTGTCTGGTTACCATAGACTTGCTGAAGGATCTCCTAGTAATTCTGAGCCTTGTTTCAAAGACTTCCCTGCAGGCAAAATAAAAATAAAAGTAAACACAGTATTAGGAGGAGAAGGGACTCTAAAAAAGCTGCTCACCTAATGAGCTTGGAGAGTCCCCTGAATGGACTGAAGTCATTCAAAAACAGGACTCAAACGTCACTGACAGCACCTGTGTGAGGACTCATTGGAAAAGTACTAAGCACCACGTGCGCATTAGGAAGTGTGAATTACTCAACACTGACCATTCTGGAAGTTTGACAGTAGAATCCTAGAACTGCGAGAAACACATTTCTATAGTTTATTATTAATCTTGTTGCTTGTTCTGTGGTATTTTTTATAAAAAATATTTTATTATAGAATGGTTTGAGTCATCACATTTACTCAACTTTTATTCATTCAACAGTATCCTTGCAACAGCAAGAAAATTAATGTGATTAGTGTTCAATGTGAGCCTGCTTAATTGATATTTTTCTATATGTTCCTTGTTTGGGATATAAACCTTGTTTCATTAGTATATATTAACTATCCTATTTTGTAACTCTTGATCACAAACATATTATTATTAAGATACTTTTTAAGATTCAGAAAGATAATTCAACTGGTAGAGCACTTGTATGCAACAGAACATGGTTGATCCTTGACACTTTGTATGGTAGCTAACCCTGCCAGCAGTGATTCCTGGGAATAGAACCAGGAATAAGCACTGAACAAAGAAGCTTGCATAACACCTCAAGAACCAAACTAACAAAATTAGATATTCTTTAATTCACTATCCTTAATATTTTTTACTCTATCACAGGATTTTAATATACAGTGATGAAAAACTAATATTTGAAAGAACTATAATAAAAAACTCATTTCATGGAATAATCAATATTCATTCTTTTACAATGTACCTTATTGCCATATGTTTATAGTCTATGCATATATATCTTAGATATATTCTCACAGTTATCTATATAATATTCTATGTTGTCACATCAATAATATTTGTGTATAAAAGTTTTTTGTATTTTATATTCAAAATCCTGTGCTGTGGAATTTTGTTTATTTTTTTTATAAGAGTGGAAATAATGGGTCAGTGCTATAGAAGAAAACAGCCACAGAGGGTCTCAACATTACCTAAGGCACAGAAAGTGTATTGACACCTCTTAAGGCATAGCACCAAAGTAGAAGCAACAATCAGAGTAAGCAGAAAGAGTTTCAGTGAAGGATTGAAATGAACTTCTAATAGGACCAGAGTGAGTCAAAGTTTGACCAAGAGGATAGCTAAAACAGCATTTATGGAATAGTGGTTTGGTTGGCACTGAACAATTTCCCATCTTTGAACTTCAATCAAGTTCTGGGAACTTAAGTAGCATTCTAAAATATATTATACCTGCTGAGTCTGGTTTCTACATAAAGATGAGCCATTCGCCATACAGGTGAAGGGTTAAAGATATAGGTATGCAGTTGAAAACATAAATATGAACTTAAAACATGCCTTTTTACTTTTCTCAAACCTAAGTTCTGACATTCTGGTGTTGACCATATGGTTTACCAATAGTAGTCAATCGCTTCATATTTTATGCTCTATACATAAAATACTGTATTACTACGTTAAGAAATTTGGAGGAAATATAAAGAAATGAATAAAGAAGATAGAATATAGCCATATCATTGTACTATACTTATTAGTATCAGAAATTTATGTCATCTATTTATAATAAAATATTTTCAAAATATGGTCGACATAAAAAAGATGGACTTTCATAGTTTTGAATCATATTGTTCATACTTTTTTACCCCAAGGAAAACTAAATGTCAATGTTGATGTGAGGGACAACAGATGGACAAGACATAGCTCTGGACAAATGGAAAAGGGAGGATATATTTCCAAGACACAGAAACCAGCAAGAAAAACTCACAGCTGACCAACTTTATAGTGTTCAGTGAACATAACATGAATATTAATAGCAGCATTCTATAATTTATTTCATAAAACAAAAATTTATTATCGCAGAATAATGAAATATACCACACCAAAAATCAACAAAGAGATAAACAATACAATCACTATGGAAATAATTGCTTAAGGCAAAGCTAATTAATGGATACAGAATTATTAAATTCAATTCAATGAGTAGAATCATTTTTATGTAAGTCCACAGACCCTCTCCATGTGCTAGCTAATGTGTTTATGCTGAAGACATATATGGTCAATCTTATCCGAAAGACTGAAGATGACACCATGAGTAACAGAACAGCCATGTCTTACAGTGCATAAGCCAGCAGGGAAGGGTGTCACCAATACGGAGTTTCTCCAAATTATCGTTATGAGGATTTATTCAACAAATCCCACTGAAAAGACTAAAAAAGTAAACAGTCTTGTAGACTTCAGAACTTGATAAAAAGTAAAGTTACACGTTAATAGATATAAATGGAGAATTCAATCTTAAAGTAGGTAATAGGAAGTCTTAAAAGACTTGAGCATGAAAATAGTAAAAATTTACATATAGACACTATATGGAATGCATTAAAACATTTTCTATCAGTATCACATCTCCTAAATGGTATAGTCTTATGGGAAGAATCTTTCTTTAAAATAATATTCTGTATCTGTTCTTTTCCCTCTAGCTAATTTCACTCAGCATGATTCTCTCCATGTCCATCCATTTATAGGCAGATTTCATGACTTCGTTTTTCCTAACAGCTGCATATTACTCCATTGCATAGATGGACCTCAATTTCTTTATTCAGTCATGAATTCTCGGGCACTCTGGTTGTTTCCAGATTCTGGCTATTGTGATAGTGCTGCTATGAACATAGGAGTGTAGATGGTGTTTCTGCAATATGTTTTTGCCTACCAGGAATTATTCCCAGGAGTAGTATGACTGGAACAAATGGAAGCTCAATTTCTTGTTTTTGAAGGAATATCCATATTGTTTCCCAAAAAGGCTGTGCCAGTCGACATTCCCACCAACAATAGATGAGAGTCCCTTTCTCCCTGCATCCACGCCAGCATTTGTTGTTTTGCTCTTTTGGATATGCGCCATTCTCTGTGGTGTGAGATGATATCTCATTGCTGTTTTAATTTGTATCTCCTGGATGATTAGTGATGATCAGCATTTTTTCATATGCCTTTTGGCCATTCAAATTTCTTCTTTGTAGAAGTTTCTGTTCATTTCTTCTCCCCATTTTCTGAGGGGGTTGACTATTTTCTTCTTATAAAATTCTACAAGTATCTGATATATCCTAGATATTAACCCCTTATCAGGTGGCTATTGGATGAATATTATCCCACTTTGTCTTTGTATCTTTGTCACTTTTGAGGTAAAGAAGCTTTTTAATTTCATATTTATCTTTGTTTATCTTTGCTTCCAATTGCTTTATTAGTGGTGGTTATCTCTAAATATATATAGAATGACTGTATTTATTTCTGGGATATAAAATGCATAGTATGATACCAATATCCAAGGGCAGGCAAAATATGGATCAGGAGGTCTTTTCAGTGGTGAAATCTACTGCAAGTGTGAGGGACTCTGAGGTTAGGTAAGACAGAGAAAGGAACAGTGTACTAATAATTGTTGGAAATAATACCAGCCTAGAATTAAACATTGAATGTAGGCAAAGGGATATACATGACCACCACTAAATGTATTTATTGCAAGCCACACTGTGTAAGAGAAGAGAAGAGACAGAGAGAGACAGAGACAGAGAGAAAGAGAGGAGAGGCAGTGTGCTTACCAGAGAGGCAGGCTTGGGGAGGCAGGAGGGAATCAGTGGTCATTGGTGGTGGGAAATGGGCACTGGTGGAGAGATGGGTGCTGGAACACTGTAAGTCTGAAACCCAAGCATGAATATCTTTGTTTGTATATCTCATGGTGGTATAATAAAAAATTAAAAAAATAATATTCTAAAACATATATGCTATTCTCAACTTGCTCCTAAATGATGCTGTGCACATCATTTCTATGGATTGTCATATGTGTGTGAGCATATGCACACACATTTTTTAATAAAATCTTGCAAGAAAGAAGAAAAATGTCCTCAATATTATTTATGTGTTAAGTGTTGTTAATTTAAATTTTATGAAAAAGTAGCACTGGACTGATAGTACCATGCTTAGAACAATTCCCTTGTATGCAGTCAACTCAAGGTTTCTGTCCTTAGCACTCAAGATGGTCCCCTGAACTGGTCCCTGAGTTCAAAGCCATGAGCAAGCCCCGAGCATAGCTGGGTGTCACACACACACACACACACACACACACACACACACATACACACACAAATTATAAAACATTCTATTAAAGTTTTTGTTTTGGGGCCACACCTAGGTATAATTAGGGCTTATTCATGGCTCTGTACTCAAGGATCACTCTTCATGGGATTTGGGGAACAACATATGGTACTTTTGAATCAATACAGGTCAACTAGGGGCAAGGCGAGCAATTCCTTACTGGCTTTACTATCTATTTGTCTATATATACATATTTTGCAGTGTCCCTGAACTCTTTATTAAATATGGAATTATTTCAGGAGACAATAATAACATTAAGTAATTTTCTAAAAGTCTGAAAACACTGAATGAAGTAATTGCATTAGACACTGCACAAACTTGAAAGAAAGAGAAGCCTCAGAAATCAGGGTTTGATGAATTATGTTCCATGGAAGGAAGAATTCCATTTCACAACCTGTAACAGAGCTAGAAATAGGAAATATCAAAGTGACTCAGAGAAGCAACTGGGACCCAGAAGTGGAGAATTTGGAACAATGGTTGTGACCTCAACTTCAAATTCCTCTATATCACAGTGGTCTAGTAGCAATCACCAAAACGCACATACTAAGCTACACAAATAAGGACAAAATAACCACAAAATCCTCTCATTGGCAATAGTGTTGCCACTGTCTCAGTGGCAATAGATTGCTAAAACTACATCTGAACATATTTGGATTTTGAGTAATTTAGTATTGATTAATGATTTTCCCGTTTTTTCCTCTTGAGAACAAAGTCATTAAAACCTACTGAGAAATGCATCGCATCGTCCCTCACATTCAGAGATGGATTTGAGTGTCTAAATATTTAGTTATAATCTGTATATGAAGTGAAAATTCAGGAAACTAAATGGATCTGTGAAGAATACGTGATGTTCTGCATTGAAGGCAAGGGTTAGGAGGAGGATCTCAAACGAGGGTCACGCTTGGTCTGAGCCGTGTTATGTTAAAAGAATTTACAGGATCAACATGGCTTAGACAGTGCAAAGCCAGTTCATTTAAAGGGAATGCCCTGGTCAGATGACACAGATGAGGTTTCCAGAGGACGCCTCTAACCTTTTCAGGGGATACCTTTAATCTGAGTTATTCTGGAAGAAAACCCCAGCCTTTAACAAATTAGTACTGAGAAAGGGGAGGCAGAAGGTGGTACCCCATTCTGGGGAATTCCTTCTGAAAAAAACTGTGTTTTTTTATTAGAATGTAATTTACATTCTCAGTCAGTAAAACAAAAAAAGAATTTATATAATAATTTGGATCAACTATGAATGGTCTAAGTCAATCTTATAATGATGGTGAAATGTTCATGAAAATGTTTAGCAGGAAGGTAATAATGTGGTCATTTCCTGGAATTTGAGTGGCAAAGTCTTGGACTGTGATTTGTTGGGCCAAACTGATGAAGCAAGGTTGCTTGGACCTGTTCTAGGAACTGTGGGACAGAGTGGAGCCAGAATGGGCCCTCCCTGGGGCCACCAGGCAGAGCTGAGCATAGCAGATGGTCTCTGCCTGCCAGGTCCTGAAATGTAGCTTCAGCTCTGCATCTTTTTGGGGGGTGAGGATGGCTGGGCCGCCGCAGAGTGAGTTATAAAGTCGCGGCCGTTTTTTGCCCGCCCGGAGTAATTCCTGAGTGCAGAGCCAGGAGTACCCCTGAGCAGCGCCAGGTGCGCCCCAAAAAAAAGAGTGAGTTATAAAGTGAGTTTTCTCTTGCTTTATAAATAAAGTTATATGCTGTGACATTTGTGAAGAAATCCATGTTCGTTTTCCCAATGCTGCTTGGAAGTCATTTTACATTTCTAAAATTTATAAGCAACAATGATGATTTTCTGTAAACACAGTGTCATAACAGGATGCCATAATCCCCCTTTCATAAGAGAGAGTGGGATTAAAGTCCAGCAGACGTTTGAGGCATTGAGTTTTGCCCCTTGGGGTTTTTTCAGAAGGGACTTCCCAAAGCGCCTTGGGAATCACTCCTGGCCACTTACCCTAGGTGCGGAATCCCTGAAGCCTGCAGGATGCAGACCTGTTGTTTGAATCCGGCATGGTGGTGTCTGGGTTGAAGTGGGGTCAGCTCCTTGCATAATATACTTTAAGCTATGTATGAACTCTCAGGCCAGTCATTGGAGATTTTGCTCTTGAGTCCCAGTAAGCCTAAACGGATTTTGAAGTCTATAAGACTCATGTCTCTAACCATTGATTTTCCCCTTCAAACATCTCCCACTTTTCCAGCCAGCCCCCTGTTGTTTTCTCCTCTTTGTTTACATTTCTCATTATTGCTGAAACTATGACTTTTGGGGGGTGGGCCTCCCAAACAGTGCTCAGGGAGTCAGGAGCCCCTACCTGGGCAGATGCTCAGTGCTCTGGTCTACCTGCACAGAGGTTAGTGCACCAGGGCTAACCCATGTGATCCCTGGAATCAGTCTGGGGCCTTGAGCCTGCAAGGTTTGACCATTCCACCCCTGAGCTATCATCCACTGCGCCTCTTGTCTTTCCACTAAAGAATTTAACACAACGAGCACTTACATATGTTCAATTTTGCAACTTAGTTTAGAAGCAGGTTGAGAGATAATTGTGCTGGTTTTCTTTAAACCATCTTCTATTCCCCCACGGGATAAAATGAAAACACAGACTATGGCTCATGTCTTTGTTATAAGTTTAATGCATTTCTGAAGGCTCCAATAAGTTCCTATTCTCAAATGGATTTTTGATAAGTTGACTGTTCAGAGGTTGTTTGCATTCATTGAATGCGCATGTTTTACCAATTGTTTTTTTGTTTTTCTCATTTCAAGCACCTTGATTTACAATATTGTTGGTGTTTCATACATTCACAGATCGGATACCACCAGCTGAGTCTCAGCTCACCCCGACCATCGTCTCACCAACTGTTCTTAATAATTTTATTTTACTAAAACTTCCCACCCCTTCATTATGACTACTTCTGCCCCCAAATGCTTCAGTTTATATAACAAATGCTTTATGTGTAAGATGCTGAAACTATACCTGAGCAATCAAGGCAGAGTTTTTTCTTCTTTCAAGAAACTGATTCTTTCACTGAACAATATTTAATGATAACAGATTTATATTTATGGAACTGCTATATTTATGAAAATAGGGTTTTGTATCTTCATGTATATAAGTTATGTCACATATGAAAATATCCCCAATATATATTTTTCTGCATTAATGCTAGTAGTTTCAGTTTGACTGTGATGGTTAATGTATCTCAAACCATTTTGAAGCACATAGGCACTCACAGAAACCCCGACAACAATAAGCAATACTGAGAGAATGTGGAGAAACAGAACTGTTGTGCACTGTTGGTAGGAATGGAAAATCACACAGATGCCGTGGGAAATATCTCAAAAAGATTTTCTTTTTTAAAATCATGATATGATCTTATCATTCTACTTCCTGATAAATACTCAAATGATTAAAAACAAGGAGATTAAAATATACTTCTTTATTCACATTTATAATAGCACTGTTATCAATAAAGTATGAAACCGATTCTTATAATATGTACATATATGCGATGAATATTACTCATTCTTTAAAGAGGAAGAACAGCTATTTCACGTACAATGAGAGTACATAGGATAGTACACTGAGTGAGAGACGTCAATTAGAAAAAGACTACACAATTCACTTATATAAGGTTTTTAGGGTAGACATGGGGCAGAGCTGCTACTGGCTCTCACTGTTCCCAGCAGCTCTGAGGCGCCCGGGAGGGGATGGCAGGTTCTATCCCTGACCCGCCTCCCAAGCAGAGCCTCACAACAAGCCAGACGACCCCCACTTCATGAGGACCTCCATTTTCCACATCCGGACTTCCCCCTCGTCAGAACTCCACCCAGCAGACCAGCCTATCACAGCCTGACTCACTCGGCTGCAAGCAGGCGCGTGGTTCATCAATAAATGCTGGATTTTGAGATGACTACAAGAGTATGCTACCTGCACGGGAGAGCCTGGGAAGCTACCCGTGTCGTATTTGATATGCCAGATACCAGTAACAATTAGAGACCTCATTCCCATGACCTGATGGAATGGTTTGAGGCTCTTTATGTTCCTGGAGCAAGCAGGTGCCCTTGGGCTCTACTTGCATGAGACAGGTCATATGGAGATGTTATTGGTGCCCGCTCGAGCAAATCGATGATGAACGGGAAGACAGTGACAGACAGACAGATGGTCGACAATATCAAGAAAGAGAAAATGGAATCCATGGCTGCTGGGGGTGGTGCAAAAAGGAATAGAAAATTGTGTTGAACCAGTAGAGTTTCAGTTTCACAAGTTGAATAGCTTTATGGAGAATGGTGGGCTATTGCACAAGGATATCAATGTACTTAATACTGTGCAGCTAGACTGGTAATCCAGGCGCGATAGCCTCTATGTTAGCCCACAGATCCTGGCTCTTTGACATTTTCAAGAATAATAATATTGAGTAATAAGATAGTCAACTTAGACTTAGACAGATATAAATGTTTATTGAAAAGAAACAAAAAAAATTCCCTGCAGGGGCCCTGAGCTATAGTATAGTGGGGGAGGGCATTTGCCTTGTGCAGGGCAGAGCAGAGTTGATTCCCAATATTCTATATGGTTCCCTGAGCCCAGTAGTAATTACTGAATGCAGAGCCAGGAATAATCCCTGAGCATTGCTGGGTGTGACCCAAGAAACAAAACAGAGAGAGAGAGAGAGAGAGAGAGAGAGAGAGAGAGAGAGAGAGAGAGAGAGAGAGAGAGAGAGGGTTCCCCTACAAGGGAAGAATTTAGCATAGCACTAAGTTAAGAATAACTCATTTCTGTGGGGATTTCAAAGGTAAATTGGTCTCTGTGGGTCTTAGGAAAGAAAGTGTTGGAGAATTCCCTTGTGTTTCCCAGAGATTTCTAGTAAATTTAAGTGCCCTTGTGATACTGAGTCGATCACTTTTGGGTTCTCACTTACCCTGGTGTGGGCTATTTTTTAAGCCCCTAAAATTATATGTGTTATCATTTACCTCTGAGCAGGCTGTTTTCTCTTTACCAAGGTGTAGGTCATCATTTTGGTACTGAGAAAAGTGTGGGCTCCCAGTTTGAAGGCGAGCTCCTCTTTCTCTCCTAGTAAATTGCAGGAAAGTTTAGAAAGGAAGATGACACCAGCTTAAATGCACATGTTCTCAGCAGCAGGCTAGGGAAAAGGCAATTTCCTTCCGCCCCTTATGGTTTTTTAAGATGATGGCATACTGTTTTGATGTGGATGGAACTGGAGAGAACCCTGCTAAGCCAAATAAGCGAGAGGGAGCAGGACAAAAATCCAGACGATGTCCCTCATCTGTGGACCAAATAGCCAAACAAGGTGGGGACTAAGTATCGAACAATGACCTTAGATTACAAAACTGATCATAAAACTAAGTAATGGGAGCACGGACCACTTGGAACAAAACCTGGAGCAGAGGTGAAGAGGGGCAATAGAAGTCCTGGGTAGTCTGATGGTGGACTGAGTAGAGTTATACATTGGTGCCATGTACTTTTACAGTTTGTAATCCTATAACTTAACAATCAATTCATTGTATAACTCACATATCATAAATGTTATGTGATGTGAAATGAATAATGAAAACACCTGCTTGTGATTACATTCATGTGTCAATTATATAAAATAAATGATTAGGTAGTATTTTGTAATAGCTTAATAAATAGCAATGGTTTCTTAATAGTACACAATAAAAGATAATGTCTTAAATTGGATAGACCCAAGAAATAATGAAATATGGAACAATATTACTTATTCTTTAAGTAATTTATAAAGAGTGGTACAAAATAAAAGGAGCTATGACAAATTATTGTATATATATATATATATAGTTATTTGCATAAACATATGGGGAAAGTAATCTATTTTTAGAAATATAATGGTTACTGACATGTTATTAACTAAAAAGTAAAATACCATTTTTTACATAAATACACAGGAAACATGGGATTGATTGCCATTATTTTATAAGTCAAGAGTCAAATACACTATATTTGTAATTACTTTTTATCATCTTCAAATGGTCTTTGGATCATATTAGAGGAGTCTTCAGAAAAATATAAATCTCATAAAAGTTGCTGGCAAATGCAATTGGGGGAAATAATCAAACTTAGGAAAAAATTTCCCAACCCTGAAAGTAGCTCAAAGGCAGGAGAACCAAGTCCCATTGAGATGCAAATTCTCAGAACTTTGGAGACTGAGAAAACAATCACAACTCAGAGAAGTCTGGCCCCCTCTGAAAAGGAGCATTTAAAGGCCAAGGGAAGAATATAAAAGGGGGATCTGGGCAGGGAATCCTGAGGGTAGGTGTTGGTAGAGCTGTAGGGGTGTTGTCTTGCATGCTGCTCATATGATCCTACTCACAACCCCAGACCCCAGCATCATGGGGAGTAATTCCTGAATGTAGCTCCATATCACCCAAAAAAAGGCAAAAAACCAAAGAATCAAAAACAAAGAAGAGTATAAAAGGAGTAGCAAGAGACTTTTTTTTCTTACGAATACCCAGATTAACTATTAAGTATTTACTATTATGTGCACAGAGAACTTCAGGCCTGTTGGAGAAATTGTATCTTGCCTTCTTCATTCCTTTGTTTAGTTTTGTTTTGCTTTATTATGGAGAAGCTCACGTTCTCTATGAAAACATAGATCTATCTCCCCTGTGTAGAGAAATAACTGTTCAATAAGGAGTACGGACTTGCTAAGCAAGATAGATCATCTCAAAGGCTTTCGGAAAGTTGTATTTAATTCCTTCAAAGTGTCTTGGCTTGGAATTCTTTGTATACATAAAAAATTGACCAGGGTCTTGCAGTGGTGAAGTTTCTTCATAATCTTATCATGACCTTTTGATTCTTCCATAGCTTCTTCTTTTCAAGTGTCCATCCTTCCTTCTCTGGGTGGGACCTACGATTGATGCCTCAGTTTCTCTAGTCCCAAAGAGCTCAGCCTTTGAATCTCAAAGATGTGTGATTTTATGCATTCTGGCTGCTTCCCAGCAATTTTTCTAAAGTTTTATTACTTTCACAAAGTCCATTGCCAGAGACCCTCCCTAATCCCAAATTCTTCAGCACAGAAGAGATAGAGACTTTCAAGAAGCAACCTTATGTGTGTGTGACCCCTGCGTCTCCAAGGACCCAAGTTGCCCCAGGGAGAGAGCGGAAACTCCATCAATGGGAACCAAGGCAAACTGCCTTGGTTTCAACGCTGACCCCTTGGGTGCAGCGCCTCCCGGGACCGGCTGCAAATCTCCCCCACAGGTGTGTGTGTGACCCCTGCGTCTCCGTGGACCCAAGTTGCCCCAGGGAGAGAGCGGAAACTCCATCAACGGGAACCAAGGCAAACTGCCTTGGTTTCAACGTGAACCCTTGGGCCCTGCACTTCCTAGAACATCCGTTCCTGCGACCCTCTTATTACCTATCTTGCATGAGGTACCCAGTGAACCTTGGTTCCTACATCCTTGCTACCCACCCAAACTCTGCAAACAGACCAGATACCTACTAACTGTACTAACTAGTCACCCAAGACCCCACATTTGCAACCTACAATAGTCATAATGGTAAAGCAACGCAAAATTCCATCAAGCTCTGTGAGTGAAGTCACTAGTCCAGATGAGCCAAGCAATACCAATGAGTTGTATAACCTCTCTGATAAGGAATTTCGAAAGAAAATGTTAAGGATGCATAAGGAATTCAAAGAAGCAATGGAATGCAAACTCAATAAAATACAAGAGGACATGATAGAAGAAGTGAGGAAAATGAAAATGGAAATGACAGATATTAAAAATGAGGTAAATGAAATGAAAAACACAGTGGAAAGCCATCATAGCAGAATAATAGCTACTGAAGAAAGAATTAGTGATCTCGAAGACGAGTTCCAAAGATTCTCTACACAACACCAGAAGATAGAAAAAAGACTCACAATTACCGAACAGACAACAAGAGATAATCAGAATGAAGCCAGAAGAAACAACATAAGGATCATTGGGGTCCCAGAAAGGCAAGAAGAAAACCCTGATGAAGAAGAAACTGCCAAAGCCATCATTGCTGAGAAGTTCCCAGAACTAAAGAACACTTGCCTCAAGATCCAGGAGGCCCATAGGATACCTGCTAAAAGAAACCCCAACAAGAATACTCCAAGACACATCTTAATTAAAATGACAAAAACTATAGATAGAGATAGAATACTGAAAGCAGCAAGATCAAAGAAGGAAATCACATACAAAGGAACATCTCTAAGATTTACAGCAGACTTCTCTGATGAAACACTCCGAGCCCGAAAACAATGGTGGGATATTGTGAAAAGGCTCAATGAACTGCAGGCCTCACCAAGAATTCTTTACCCGGCCAGACTCACATTCAGATATGAAGGAAAGATACACAACTTCATGGATAAGCAACAACTCAGGAACTTCATGGACTCAAAACCAACTTTAAAAGAAGGACTGAAGGGTCTGCCATGGAGGAAGGCTGGGGGG
The DNA here is from genome assembly GCA_021461705.1 of Cryptotis parvus. Lineage (NCBI taxonomy): Eukaryota > Metazoa > Chordata > Mammalia > Eulipotyphla > Soricidae > Cryptotis > Cryptotis parvus. Next base: position 83,850 of record JAJIBD010001950.1, read on the forward strand.
AGGGGGAGGGAACTGGGGACGTTGGTGGTAGGAGATGGGCACTGGTGGCGGGATGGGTGCTGGAACACTGTATGACCAAAACCCAAATATGAACTTTTTTAATTGTATATCTTTGTAATTGTAAAAATAAAAAAAAAAAAGAAGCAACCTTAAACAGAATAGGAGTCTCTTATTGAAACATATTATTACTAATAATGTATTGGGTTCAGTGAAAAGAAACATTTATATCTCAACAGAAAGGATTCATGTACCTATTTCCCTTTTTTAGACTTAGACACATGGGGCAGAGCTGCTACCAGCTCTCCCTGTGCTCAGCTGATCAAGAGGTGCCCGGGAGGGAAGGTGAGTTCTAGCCCTAGACTGCAATTCCAATAGAGCCTCACAAGAAGCCAGAGGAACCCCCCACGCCATGAGGGCCGCCATTTTCAAAATCTGGACTCCACAGCTCTTCAGAATTACACCCAAGAGAAAAGCCAATCTCAAGCCCTGCTTGTCAGAGTCCGCCCTACAGCAAAGACTATTTCAAGTCCAGGTATGCCTGATCCAGAGACTCGGATACATGGGGCAGAGCTGCTACTGGCTGTCCCTATGCTCAGCTGATCATGAGGTGCCCAGGAGGAAGGCAAGTTCTAGCCCTGGCCTGCCATCCCAATAGAGCCTTGCAAGAAGCCAGAGCAACCCCCCTGAGGGCTGCCATTTTCAACATCTGTACTCCACAGCTCGTCAGAACTCCATCCAAGAGAAAACCAAAAATCCTTGTGTAATCTTATCATGACCTTTTGATATGGAGCTCATCAGAGTTCCACGTAAGAGAAAAGCCGATCTCCTCCCATGGCAGCCATGTGGTTCATCAGTAAACACATAGATGAGAATGTACTATTGAGATTATAACACCTGCACGGCAGAGCCTGGCAACTACCCATGTCATATTCGATATGCCAAAAACCAGTAACAATTACAGACCTCATTCCCATGACCTGAAGGAATGGTCTGAGGATCGCTGTGTTCCTGGACTGAGCAGATGCCCTTGGGCAACACTAGCACGTGACAGGACATATGGAGATGTTACTGGTGCCCACTCGAACAAATCAATGTCTACGAAGACAAGTGATATAAGTGACAAGTGATTTCCCTTTGTATTAAAGACAAGTATGTTCATGAATCACCATGCAAATCAAAGAATAATGGACTACTAAGCTCTATCCAAACTCAAGTGTTTTATTTAATAAGAACAGAGCTTCTCCAGTAATATCTATGTTTTAAATAACGAGCAACCTCTATTCCATAGAGAATAACCAAAGAATCCTTGACCTTCCTAAGTCCTATATACTGTTTCTCTTGAAAGAATATTCAATTCTTTTCAGATTTCTTGTTACTCTATGTGAATCTTCTCTCTGAAGTCATATGGACAAAAAAACAAAACAAAGTAATGCTCCTGAAAATCCCAAAGAACAGAATAAGTTTCATATATAACAGGAAGAGTGAGTAGAGAATTATCTTTCTATTTAAGAAAAAATTTTGTCCCCTTTTAAAATTCTTGTATCAGTAAAATTTGTACATATATGTATTTTACTACTTTACAGGAAATAAACAAGCATAGTCACTAGTTTAAAAACTTTAACTCCCAGATAACCAATTTGGTGTAATTTTCATGAAAAGTTTTACTCAATTTATTTTGTATCTTAACAGTAATAAAAAATTGGTAATTTTCCAAACCACATCCAAGTGGACTAACTAATTCTAGCAAAGAATTAAAATAAAACAGCTTCATTTGCTTTAATTATTTATTAAAATTTAAATACTCTTCAAATAAAAACAATACCAAAATAAAGACTCCTATTGTAAGATCCTTTAGGAAACCATGTTATGAATAAATTTAAATGATGTGTAATGAATATGTTGTTTGCCTGTTTGCATTTAAAATGTCCCCAAAGATTTTTGATATAAACTGCTGCATATTTAAGGAGCAAAATATTAAAGAACATGGTCTAAAAGAATATTTGATGTCCTGGGGAAACATTTATGCCCTTCATTAAAGAATACAAGCAGAGTAGAAATTTAATATATAAAATAAGGTTTTAAATACGTAGCATCAAGTATACATAATTAAATAATCAGCTAGGAATTTCCCCCTTTCAAAAATGGAAAAAGTTTGAAATACATGAACTATTACATGTTTCTGTGACATGGCTGATTTATAGGACATCTATTAATTTGTTTATATGACTTCTGATCTTGTCAACCATCCTCTCATGCAAATTTCCATTATAATCTTTAAAAGAATCACTATCACTATCACTATCTTCCCCTTAATCATCTAATTGCTAGAGTGGGCACCAGTAATATCTCCATATGTCCTGTTTCATGCTAGGAGAACCCAAAGGCATCCAGGAACATAAAGAGCCTCAAACCATTATATTAGGTCACGGGAATAACCTAATATAAATGTTACTGGTATTTGGCATATCAAATACTACATGAGCAGATTCTTTTAATCTTTAAAAGAATGCCTTAAAATAATTGAGTGTTGGTTGAAGTATACATTTGCAATTATATTTACATAAATAACTGATTTAATTTTTGTCAAATAGAGAAGAAAATACATTTTAATACACACTAACTTCCATTCAAAGGTTTACATTTGATCTTATCAACTATTAAAATTTCTGTATCATTATGTCCTTTTGTAATTACAATTCCAAATTGTTGGATAATATAATTAGCTTATACAATATTACATGTAAATTATCACTAAATATCTTTGGAAAATATGTATATTAACATCCAAAAGTTTTAAAATAAGCAATATAGTTTAAAATAAGCATTATAGTTCACCCTCTATTTAAGTGATGCAAAAGAAAGATAGAGATAAACAGGCTTCCTTTAAGATTAGATAGTGAATTTTCCTTGGAAAAGTATCTTATTAGATTGATATTATAGTTTCACTAATCAGCTTGAAATCTTTCATTAGAAGGAAAACAAAACAGCCTTTCAAGGAAAATCCACTATCAGATCCTATGTTTAAAGACGTAAGATTTTTATCTCTATTAATTTTCCCAATCTGTCCTAAGAGTCTGATATTAGAGTAGATACAAACACATAAAAATTAGAAGACACTCTTGAACCTTGGATTATTGAGTTTTTCTTGTTCCGTATATGTTAGACCATGCCATGGATTTTATCATAATTCATTAAGCATTTATTTGAAGGTATGGAAAAGGAGAAACAAACTTGCACTGGGAGCATTAGCCATCAGGCAGAAAAAGAGAGAAAAAGATTGAATATATAAATCATAGCTCAGTGTTATTGTAATACAGTATAAATAAGGATCCATAGCATTTTCAATGTGTCAGCTGTGATTTTGGATCATGCAGGTATGGGATGAGGAGCAAAAATTTTATACAAACATTAATTTAATAATCCTTAGGAAAAAGAAGATGGGAGGCATCACCCTTTCCAACTTCAAACTGTACTACAAAGTGGTAGTTGTTAAAACAGCATTGCATTGGAAAGCAGACCTGTGGACCTGTGGAATAAAGTTGAGTACCCTGACACCCAACCTTAAATACAAGACCATTTAATCTTTGATAAAGGAGCAAAACATACCAAATGGAGCAAGGAAAGCCTCTTCAACAAGTGGTGCTGGGAAAATTGGTCAGCTACATGTAATAAATAAATTTGGACCTCTGTCTAACACCATGCATAAACATCAGATCAATATGGATTAAATATCTCAATATCAGACCTGAATCCATAAAGTACATTGAAGAAAATATAAGAATAACCCTCCACAACATTGAAGCTAAAGGCATCTTCAAAGATGAAACACCACTAACAAAGCAACTGGAAGCAAAGATAAACATATGGGTCTACATGAAACTAAAAAGCTTCTTCACCTCAAAAGAAACAGTGACCAAGTTACAAAGACAGTCCACAGAATGGGAAAGAATATTCACCCAATACCCATCTGATAAGGGGCTAATATCCAGGATATATCAGGCACTCGTGGAAATTTACAAGAAGAAATCAACCAACCCCATCAAAAACTGGGGAGAAGAAATGAACAGAAACTTCGACAAGGAAGAAATTCAAATGGCCAAAAGGCATATGAAAAAAGGCTCATCATCACTAATTGTCAGAGAGATAAAAATTAAAACAACAATGAGATATCATATAACACCACAGAGACTAGCACATATCCAAAAGAGCAAGGACAACTAAAGCAGGTGTGGATGTGAGGGAGAAAGGGACTCTCATCCATTGGTGGTGGGAATGTCGATTGAGGCACAGCCTTTTGGAAAACAATATGGACATTCTTCCCAAAGCTAGAAATTGAGCTCCCATTTGACCCAGCCATACCACTCCTGGGAATATAACCTGGGAAGCCAAAAAAACACACAGTGGAAAACCATCAGCACGGATTATTTTTATTTTCTAGCAGCACGACTCACAATAGCCACGATCTGAAAAAACAGAGTCCCAGCGGGTGATTGGATAAAAAACTGTGGTACATCACACAATGGTATACTATGCATCTGTTAGGAAAAATGAAGTTATGAAATTTGCCGATAAATGGATGGACATAGAGAGGCTCATGTTGAGTGAAATTAGCCAGTAGAAAAAGATATATAGAATGACTGCATTTATCTGCTTGTATCACTGTATCACAGTCTTCCCATTCATCATCGATTTGCTTGAGCGGGCACCAGTAACATCTCCATATGTCCTGTCTCATGCAAGTAGAGCTCAAGGGCAGCTGCTTGCTCCAGGAACATAAAGAGCCTCAAATCATTCCATCTGGTCATGGGAATGAGGTCTATAATTGTTACTGGTATTTGGCATATCAAATATGACACAGGTAGCTAGCGAGGCTCTGCCTTTGCGGGTAGCATAGACTTGTAGTCATCTCTAAATCCAGCATTTATTGATGAACTGCGCAGCCACAAGAGGCCATGCAAGCTGGGCTGTGATAGGCTGGTCTGCTTGGTGGAGTTCTGACGTGGGGGAAGTCCAGATGTGGAAAATGGAGATCCTCATGGAGTGGGGGTCATCTGGCTTGTTGTGAGGTTCTGCTGGGGTGGCGGGCCAGGGCTAGAACTCACCATCCCTCCCGGCGCCTCGTGAGCGGCTGGGCACAGGGAGAGCCAGTAGCAGCTCTGCCCCATGTCTGTGAGTCTTTGGATCAGCATACCTGGGCGGATTTAAAAAAAGACTGCTGCAGGGTGATCTCGATGAGATGCGGCTGTGATAGGCTGGTCTGCTGGGTGGAGTTCTGGGCCAGATTTAAAAAAAAAACTGCTGCAGAGTGGATCTCGATAAGCCGGGATATGATAGGCTGGTCTGCTGGGTGGAGTTCTGACGAGGGAGATGTCCAGATGTGGAAAATGAGGCCCTCATGGAGTGGGGGTTGTCTGGCTTGTTGCGAGGCTCTGCTGGGATGGCGGGCCAGGACTAGAACCCGCCATCCCTCCCGGCGCCTTGTGAGCGGCTGGGTACAGGGAGAGCCAGTAGCAGCTCTGCCCTATGTCTGTGAGTCTCTGGATCAGCATACCTGGGCCGGATTTAAAAAAAGACTGCTGCAGGTTGGATCTCGATGAGCCGGGCTGTGATAGACTGATCTCTATTACCTGCATGATATAAATATATATGTATTTTGATACCAATATCCAAGGTCAGAAAAAACATGAATAAGGAGGTCTTGGCAATAGGTGGAATAAACCACAAATGTGTGGGAGTCAGAGATTAAGTAAGACAGAAAAGGGAACTGTGTGCTAATAATCATTGAAAATGATAAAGCAGCCTAGAATTGAGCATTGAATGTAGGCAAAAAGATACACATAATAACCTCTAAATGTATGTATTGCAAGCCACAATGTATAATAGAAGGAAGAGAGAAATAGAGAGAGACAGAGAGAGACAGAGAGAGAGATAGTGAGAGAGATGAAGAACCTGCCATAGAGGGAGACTAGGGAGGGGGAAGCAATTGAGGACATTGGTGGTGGGAAATGGGCACTGGTGGAGAGATGGGTACTGAAACACTGTATGACCGAAACTGAGACATGAATATGTTTGTAATTGTAGATGTCACAGTCACATAATAAAATATTTTTAAAAATCATTGAGTTGCGAGAAGAACAGAATTGCTTGGGAAACAACTTTAAAAAGAGAGCTAAAAGGGGAAATAATTGTTTTCCAGTGTGCTTATTTCTGTAACAGAGGGGTACAGAAATAAAAATAAGAAAATACAGAAATAATTTGTCCATAGTGGCATCTTTATTTAAAATATATTTTAGAATTTCTTTTCTTAAAGATCCACACCAAGGGCCAGAGCAATAGCACAGTGGGTAGTGCGTTTGCCCTGAGCATGACCTACCCGGATTTGATTCTCCTGTCCATATGGTCCCCTGAGCACTGCCAGGAGTAATTCTTGAGCAAAGAGCCAGGAGTAACCTCTGAGCATCACCAGGTGTGACCCAAAAAGCAAAAAAAAAAAAGGATACACACCAACATGTGGGATAAAATTGACTTTAGTTCAATGTGAAATCACAGAATGGATGATTCTACACTCTTGCTGCTGTTGGGTAAAGAAAGACGAGCAAGAAGTAGATGACTGTTAGAAGAAATACGTGTTGCCTTTCCACTTTATGAAAGAGACAACTCAGTGGTACAATTTCAAACAGCTTGAAATTGTTGCAATTAAAATAGGCAGAGGACAGGGTTATTTAAGAGATGGCACATAATAACTTTTTTGTAGGATAAAATAACTCACAGATTTTCATCATAATGAAGAAGTGTCCTTTTTTCCTTCAGGTCTTGACTACCCGGTGTCTCTCTTTTATAAGAACAAAATGATTTGGGGAGGCACAGCATGATCTTACAGTCAAACAGGTCAAACAGAAAGGAAGACCAGTCGGTCAAACAAAAGGAAGACCTGTCAGTCAAACAGAAAAGACCAGTCAATCAAACAGAAAGGTAGAGTAGTCATTGGTGTACAGATTTATCTCATTTCTCAGCAAAAATGTCCACAAAATCGACAAATAAACTAGATTAAAGGCAGTATTCACGGAAAAAATGACAATCTTTACAACTGCAGGCCAGATCGAGAGGTAATTGACTGTACTCTTAGGAAACATTTTAGGTTGCTGCAGAGATTTTTTTTTTCTAAAGAGTCCCTGCAATATTCTAGGCTGAGAATACCACATTCAAAGGAGGAGGGGATGGACTTTAATGAAAAAAATAGTGAGAGTTAGGTGAAGTCCACATAGTGAGTTCTGGGTCTCCCAGAGTGACCTATCTTTATTCTTAATAGTTAAAATCCAAGGAAAACTCTAGCATTCGGATGCACAAACAGCAGAGAGTGAAGTTAGAGTCTTTAAGTCCATACCCAATCCTCTCTCTCTTTCTCTCTCTCTCTCTCTCCCTCTCCCACTTTCTTTCTCTCCCCACTCTCTCTCTCTCCCTTTCCTACTTTCTTTCTCTCTCCCCATCTCTCTCTCTCCCTCTCCCACTTTCTTTCTCTCTTCCCATCTCTATCTCTCCCTCTCTGGTTTTACCCAAAGGTGAGTCCTCAAAAATATTAGTACATTTAATTATATTCATAAAATTTGATTACATCAATTAAGTTATTTATAGCTAAAATTCCTGCCCCTAAAGGTTTTGCAGGTGTGGCTGTGGTGTCCAATTGCTTCAGCAGGTGACAGACAGGAGACAGGCTTGTCTACACCCAGGGCTCTGCCCTGTGGGCCTTGGGTGGTTGATGATCTGATATAGAAAAGATTGGGCCCATTGGGATGAACCTAGATCAACACAGAGCCTGGCTAGCTACCCGTGGTGTATTCAAAATGCCAAAAACAGTAACAATAATGGACCTCATTCCCAACAAATGGAGATGTTACCGATGACCTCTCGAGCAAATTGATGAACGGGAAGAGAATTGACAAGTGACAAAAGGTAAAATTAATACAAAAATTAGTATTTTATTTTTCCAAAAATCTAACTTAGGAAATGTTGTGAAAAGAAAGTTACTGCAATCTAATGCTAATCTTAAACTGAAAGAGACAAACTATATCTCTGATTTTAAGACTTTTGATCAACTGTTTAGAAGTATTGCTAATATACACCATTAATTACTAACAATCATTGGACTTGAACAACATTCCAAAATAAAATAAGAGTCAAAACAAAACCACAGAAAGCAAATAAAACTACTGAGAAAAGGATAGTTTAGAGAGCAGAAAAACTCCCTAAAGAATTCAATTAGTGACTTTTGATAAGTAAGTATTCAACAAGACTGAGATCAGGATAAACACTAATAATGAGTGCTATTAGAAATTTTAAATGATAAAATATATAAAGAATACAAGAGATTTAATAGTAATAAGTCAAGTCAATGTTAAAATTGAATGCAATAAAACAAAATAAGAGAAAAATAGTAAAGACAAGAAAACCTATGTCTTATCATTTTAAATCATCCAAGTCTACTCTTTGGCTAATGATGAATACTAAAATGAACATATATAAGCATGTCAGAAGACTATCAAAGAAATAGAACAAATAATTTTGTCTTGGTTGAAGTCTTTCTTTTACCGAATCACATCCTTCAGTGGTACATGAAAGGCAGTTGTTCAGTCTTTGCTTTTATGAAAATGTCTTTGTTCTATATTCTCAGTTGATGAAACTCTGGGTTTGGATATTTAGGTTGTAAATAATTTTTCCCTAAAAAATGTGAAGGTTTACTTTGTAAGTCTCTGTAGTCAGTGTCACTGTCGGAAAGAAATAGATAAAAATAAATTAAAACAATAAAAATAAAATAAAAACATATTACCAGGACACAAAGGTTCCAATAAGGCAGAAGGTATCAGAATTTGCTGCATGCTAACTCTCCACAGGCCCTTGTGTGATACTGACCTTTTTGAAGCCAATGAACAGTAAGTTATGAGATTAGAAATGCTCTTCGTATGAGGGGAAAATGTTGCTTTTCTGTGAATAACTTGAAAACCATCACTTTAAAGCAAATTAATCCTGCTTATCTGTACACGAGTTAAAATGACTTACCAGAATACTTTGAAAACACAAAAGTTGCATTTTTTGGCAGAGAAAACAATAAATTTTGGAATAATTTATTGGCTTCCTTTGCATTGTCATAATGTTAAGATAGTGGTTTATTAAAGAATCATAATAAAAATAGAGCAAAGATGAACTGAGGGAAGAGTCTGGGGTAAATTTTGAAAAGATCATCCGCAACAACAATAAAAGAAATTTGGGAAATAATACCCCAACTTCATAAAATAAAAGTTATCATACATATTTATCTAGAAAACCCAAATAATTGATAGTGCTTCTGAATGCCAAATGTTGGGATTATGAAGGAGGGATAGCAAAATATAATTCTTACATAAAATAGTTAGTCCATATATCTGTTGTTTGAAAATTAATTTTAGATCAAATTAAGAAAAAAAATTTAATCAAGAAAGTTTTTCTTTCCTCATATTTTTAGTTTACACTGATGATTTAAGGATCGCTAGTCTTAGAACAGAGGAGGTAGGAATAATGGTGGTGTTTGGGAACAGAACAGAAACCACCTTAAGAAACTGGGATTTTTAATAGAATTAGTGGTAAGATGGCAATGATATGCAACTGTGAGCCAGAAAAATAATACAGTAGGTAGGGCTTGGAAGTGGCTAGCACGATTCTATCCCGGCACCACATATGGCCCCTGAGAGCCATCAGGAGTGACCTCTAAGTAAAGAACTGGGAGTAAGTCCTGAGCATCTCTGGGTGTTTCCCCAAAACAAAACATGAATAAAAATACAACCCTCCCACACACACACACACACATACACACATGTTTGTATGAGCACACATCATTAAAGGTTTAATTCTTCCCTCTTTAATTGCAAAAAAAAACCTACTACCTTTGATTTCCCAGCATCTCCTTCCATATGGTTTCCGTTTTCTGTGTCTTTCCTTCATCTTTATTATTCCTCTACACAAATGTTTATTTCTCTCTCAAGTTTTTGTATTAAATGCCTGCCTCAAGTGTTGGAGAGAGAAGGAAGTTGGGATGGACTGCTGTGACAATGATAATTTGATTTGAAATATTCACTCTGGATAAGAGCTGCATGCTGAAAGTATGTAAAGGAATAACTATGACAACTTCTAGTACCTGCATTGCAAACCATAATACCCAAGAGAGAGAGAGAGATAAAGAATAAAATTGTCCTCCATCCTTGGCAATGAATGGCAGGCGTAGAGTGGATGGTGGGGGGGAAACTTGATATATTGGTGATTGGAAATGTATTCTGGTGGAGGAATGGGTGCTGGAACAGTGCACAACTGAAACCCAATCATGAGCACATTTGTAACCTTGTGTCTCACAAAAAACCCAGCAAAGCCTTCCTAGGTAACCCTGGTCCTCTGCATGTCAGCCTCCCTACCATGGGCCTAGGGTCTGGCGCCATAGCCTTCTCCCCTACTGACTCTTTTGTGACTGTATTTTCAGATCCCCGGTTTGGAGCATAAACTTTTGGCTCTGAAGCTTTCGCCCTTCCATCTGGGGATAGGATAGGATCCGTAGGGCTCAGAAAGACTCTTTGAGGCACAGCTGTTTCTGTATAGGGCCTGTACATCCCTGAGGGCCCACAAGATGAGCGCTGCTTCTCTCGTGATTCTGAAAAAATGTGTCTTTTTCACTGGGTTGATGTGTGCGTTGCTGGGACAGAGACAGAAGTTGGGGAACCCCAGGTGCCTCACATGGGGCAAGGCAGTGGTGCCCATCCTCTCTGATCCTTGGTGCCACAGGCTTTTTTGCTATATTAAACCCCTTTGACGTGTTTCCAGATTCCACAGTATAATTAATCTTACTGTTCAGAGTGGCGAAGGAGAATAGCCATAGTTGTCTGGTAGAGGTCATCAAAATACTCCTCTCTCTTTCAAATACGTATCTGTGGAATCAGATATTCATTCCATACTTCCACCAAAGCTGTAGATTACAACATATTGAATGCAGAAGCAGAGCTAGGAATCTAGATACTTTTATTATTATTATTGTTGTTGTTGTTTGTTGTTGCTACTGTTGTTGTTGATGTTATCCTGACCCTCGAGGTGCTGCAGGTGTGGCTGCGGTGCCCAACGGGTCAGCAGGTGGCAGACAGGAGACAGGCTTGTCTACCCCAGGACTCTGCACCAAGAGCCCTAGTGGTGGATGGTTGATGGTCTGACATAGAAAAAGACTGGGCACCCTGGGATGAGCCCAGAGCCACGACAGAGACTGGCAAGCTACCCGTCGGTGTATTCAATATGCCAAAAACAGTAACAATAATGGCCCTCATTCCCAAACGAATGGAGACATTACTGGCGCCCGCTCGAGCAAATGGATGAACAACGGGAAGACAAATGAAAAAAAAGAAAAATCTAACAGGGATTCAATTAAAAATATGTAAATGACAAAATAAATGCTTTCACTTTCCCATAAAACCCTTTTCTACACATAAAGCCATGAAGTAAATTGTTTTCTGAGTACACTTTTTATTCCTCAAACAAGAGTTGTATGGTGGAGACCATTTCTCTGCAACATAGAAATTCAGTGTTTTCTGACATTGCTAGAGTTCCTTTTCATGGACAATTCTAAATCTTCAAAGAATTGATTTCTGACAGTCCAGTAGGCATACTTTGAGCTAGTGGTACTTGTCTGAAATTAATATGTGGCTGAACAGAAGAACAAAAGTTCTTGGGAAGAGTGTCACTTTCCCTGACTATCTTCTTTTGCATGTAATCTAGTCACCAAGAACTGAGGAGTGGAATTCATAGCACTAGCTGGATGAAAAGACAGCTCAAAAGGAGGAGGAAAATCAATGGAAAAAATCAATTGAAAGTTGTAAAAGCTATAGCAATTAGCTCTCTAATATATGGTCTTTTGAAGTGCCAAAGAGCATTTTTAAGTGCTACTTTTTATTTTTATTCGAATGGACTCACTGCTAATGGTAACGGAAGCAATCATGTGAAACCCCAAAGACTATCTCCTCCCCACTCACCAAAAAAGAAAAGAACCTTCAGAAGCCAAAGAGTATTTTTTAGTCTATATGATGGATCCTTTATATTGATACCCAGTTTTTCTTGTTTCCTGTGGATCACCTTTCAAACTGGTGGGAATACAAGACTCTCTGAATATGTTTTAATCTCTAAATAGTGCAAATGACTAGAAAAGATACCATAGCCTGTCTTTTCCTAATCTCTTGGAAATCATTCATACTCTCTTATTAAAACACATTACTAGTTAATGGCTTAAATTCCCCAAAAAGAGTACTTTTGGGGCCCAGTAATGTATCAAACTAATATGATCACTTGATCACTTGAATCCCATTATTCATCGACTTGCTGAAGCGGGCACCGTAACATTTCCATTGGACCCTATCACGTGCCAATGTAGCCCAATGGCATCTGGTTGATTCAGTAATATGAAGAGCCACAAGCCTCTTCCTTGACAAGGAACTCTGACCATCTTATAGATGGGCGGCAATGTGATCTTTTGACATCCCGTGGGATCCAGTCAGTAACAGCTCTAGTCCAGCGGTTCTCTCCAAATCGCATTACATGTCAAGCCCATCTGATTTTTGATGCCTTGGCAAACGAGACAGCGTCCCTGATTCTGGAATATCGACGGAGGTCAGAACTCCGGATTCCTTCTCTCACTTGAGTGAGGCATGATATTCCAAGCACAGCTCTTTCAATTCTTCTGGGAGACCCGAATAGCATTCTAATCCTGCTTTTCGTAGGGCCCAGGTCTCTTAGGCGTATGTTAATGCAGGGAGAACGGTGGAGTCAAAGAGATGTGCCTGGAGCAGGAGGTTCTTTGTCCTTTTTAGCTATTTCTTCGATGCTTTTGATGGCATTTCATGCCACTCTCTTCCTCCTGCACAGCTCAGATTTTAGGTCGTTCATCATGTTGACTTCTTGATCCTAGGTACACATAACTGCTGCATTCAGAGATGTTTGTTCCATTGAGAGTGAATGGGGCCTCTGAACTAGTTCATTTTTTCATGAACATAGTTTTCTTCAGATTCAGCTGTAGACCTATCTTTCCACATTCTCAGTCAAAGTCAGCCAGCATTTGTGCCGCTTGGCTAATGTTTGGTGTTATTAGAACCATGTCATTAATGAAGTGGAGGTGGTGTAGTTGCCAACCATTTATCTTCACTCCCATTCCTTCCCATTCTAATTGTCGCATGATGTTCTCTAGGGTGGCAATGAAGAGTTTTAGTGAAATGATATCACCCTGTCGAACCTCTCTTTTGACATCAATGATCACTTCCTTGAGACTCACTGACATGGGACAG
>JAJIBD010001951.1:0-112495 GCA_021461705.1 Cryptotis parvus
CTTCTTTTAAGGTTGGTTTTGAGTCCATGAAGTTCCTGAGTTGTTGCTTATCCATGAAGTTGTGTATCCTTCCTTCATATCTGAATGTGAGTCTGGCGGGTAAAGAATTCTTGGTGAGGCCTGCAGTTCATTGAGTCTTTTCACAATATTCCACCATTGTTTTGGACTCGGAGTGTTTCCTCGGAGAAGTCTGCTGTAAATCTTAGAGATGTTCCTTTTATGTGAATTCCTTTGATCTTGCTGCTTTCAGTATTCTATCTCTATCTATAGCTTTTTGTCATTTTTATTAAGATGTGTCTTGGAGTATTCTTTTTGGGTAGTTTTTTTAGCTGGTATCCTAAGGGCCTCCTGGATCTTGAGGCAAGCTTTCTTTAGATCTGGGAACTTCTCAGCAATTATGGCTTTGACAGTTTCTTCTTCATCAGGTTTTCTTCTTGGCCTTCTGGGACCCCAATGATTCGTATGTTGTTTCTTCTGGCTTCATCCCGATTATCTCTTGTTGGTCTGTTCGTAATGGTGAGTATTTTTTCTATCTTCTGGCGTTGTGTAGCGAATCTTTGGAATCGCCTCGAGATCACTAATTCTTTCTTCAGTAGCTATTATTCTGCTATGCTGGCTTTCAATTGTGTTTTTCATTTCATTTTACCTCATTTTTAATAACTGTCATTTCCATTTGCATTTTCCTCACTTCTTCTATCATGTCCTCTTGTATTTTATTGAGTTTGAATTCCCATTGCTTCTTTTGAATTCCTTATGAATTCTTAACATTTCTTTCCGAAATTCCTTATCAGAGTGGTTATACAACTCATTGGTATTGCTTGACTCATCTGGACTAGTGATTTCACTCACAGAGCTTGATGGAATTCCTGCGCTTGCTTTACCATTATGACTATTGTAGGTTGCAAATATGGGGTCTTGGGGGACTAGATAGTACAGTTAGTAGGTGTCTGATCTGTTTGCAGAGTTTAGGTGTGTAGCAAGGAGGTAGGAACCAAGGTTCACTGGTACCTCATACAAGATAGGTAGTAAGAGGGTCACGCGTTGACATGCTTCGCGTCCGCGCAGTTTTGAGTTTTGGGATGTTCCTAGGAGGCCGAGGGCCCAAAGGTTCCACGGTGAAACCAAGGCACTTTGCCTTGGTTCCCGTTGATGGAGTTTCCGCTCTTCCCTGGGGCAACTTGGGTCCGCTGAGACGCAGGGGTCACGCATACACACCTGTGGGGGAGACTCTTTATTTATTTTTTAATTAAATTCTTTATTATACCACCATGAGATATACAATTACAACGTTGTTCTTGTTTAGAGGTTTCGGTCACATAGTGTTCCAGTACCCCGTCTCCACCAGTGCCCATTTCCCAACACCAATGTCCCCAATTCCTTTCCTCCTCCCACAGCCTGCCTAAAGGGCAGGTTCTTTATCTCTTTTCTCTCTCCCACTCTCTCTTTTCCTCTCTTACACATTGTTGGTTGCACTATTGCCAACCTTTTGTACATTGGATAATATATACTCATGGCTCACTGAATTGATTTAATAAATATACCACAAGTCAAAACAGGATAAATCGCTCTTTTAACACAGATTATGACATTATGGAAAAATTATTAATTTTTATTAATTTGTGAAGAACAATTAAAATGAGAGGATGTTCCAACCTGATTTAATCCACCCACTCAAGTTCCAATTAATATTTTTTATATTTACATTACCTAGCTTAGGAGGCCATGTGTCTAACTCATTGTTCTTTACTTTGATGTGTATTTATAAAGAAAGCTCATATTTTTAATTGTGGTTTCTGGTCCATTTTAGAAAAAAAATGCATGGACCCTTTTTTAATATTTTATTATACCACTGTGAGATATACAATTACAAAGATGTTCATAAGATGTTCATATTTAGGTTTTGGTCATACAGTGTTCCAGCATCCATCCCTCCACCAGTACCCATTTCCCACCACCAATGTCCCCGATTCCCTCCTCCCCCCTAGCCTGCCTCTATGGCAGGTTCTTTATTTCTTTCTCTTTTTCTCTCTCTCTCTCTTTTCCTTCTCTTCAACATTGTGGATTACAATACATACATTAAAAGGTTGTCATGTGTATCTTTTTTGCCTGTACTTAATGCCAAGTTCTAGGTTGGTATTAGCACTTTTGATAATTACTGGCACACTGTTCCATTCTCTGTCTTACCTAGTTCTGACTCCCACATATTTGTGGTAATTTCCACCTTGACAAGACCTCTTGATCCATGCTTCACCTGACCTTGGATATTGGTATTGTGATATTTATGTCATGCAAATAAATGCATGAACCCTTTTTTATTCAACAAATTTCTTTGTTCCAAATGCTTTATAAGCAGCTGAAATTTCTTTTCTAGAAGTAAGTGCCTATGCTTGGCCGCACTCCTCTTATTTCTTGATATAATTCCTTGCTCTCCTATTTATGTAAGTCTGTATTATCTGATGTGGTTGACATTTATACCATATATTTTGCCATATACAGCTTTTTATGCATGTTTAGCTCATCTTACATCTGCATATATTTATCTCCCAAGTTCAAATTATAGTACTCATGGATAGACAGTCTTTTGAGAGTACAAGAGAGTTGGTTGAAATTTCAGACTTTTACTCGTAGGTTATATGAATAACAGCCAGAGTTTTAAGAAATGAATAATCAAATTTGTTCCTCATTACACTTAGGAGAATACACTTTGGAATAAATAATTATTTTTAAACCAAATATTTCTGGAGTGGGTACTCTATCCAAAGTACTGCCTAGAGTCCAATGATCACAATATGATACTCAAGGGTAATGCCTCACTCTGCACTCAGAAATCACTCCTGGCAGTGCTCAAGTACCATAAATGATACCAGGGATTAAACTTTAGTCTTCCATATGCAAAAGAAGTGCTCCACCTACATAATATCTCTCTGGTTCTTAACATGGTACTTGAGATCAGACATAGAGATCTAACTAAATAATAGAAAAGTAACACACAAGATAACTTAATTGATATTATTTTCTTGGGTTGAGACCACACTGAAAGGTGATCAGGACTTCCTCCTGGCTCTGTTCTCAGGAAGCAATCCTGGCAGGTGCAAGGCATGCACTTATGGGATATTGGAAAACAAACCTGGTTTGGCTGTGTGCATGTCAAACATTATCATGCTAACACAACCCAAAACTTAGCTGATTTATAAATTAAGATGTATAAAATACAGATGGCATATTATGGAGAATTACTCATTGAATTTAAGTATGTATTTACAACACACTATTTGATGCTTCATGATAAATGTGAGAACGATATTAGTATTCAAATAAATAAAAATAGGAGAACTGTACAGATCATGAACCTTTGTTGATGTGACAAGTATTCTGGGCTGCTAGACACTGAAGATTTTCAAAGGACAAAGACCTTGCAATTCTAAAACAAGAGGTGAAGCCTGTGTCCAGTTTTATATCTAAGTAAAGATACAGAGAGAAGAGTGATTTAATACCCCTTTTAAATATACTGTTAACAAAAGTGAAGCAGGAAATAAACAGTAACATCTCTGTTAAATATGGGCTCAATTTAACTACTGGATCTAAAATTCACTTTAAAAACCTTCACCTTCACTGATGATCATTTTGGATAGGAAGTGAGTCTAAATAGTAGTTAAAGGGATATACCTGCTAATCTTCTGTATCTGTGTTTGCAAACCAAAAGGCCGAGAGAAAGAGAAAGACTGAGAGAGAGACAGAAACACAGAGAGACAGAGAGAGAGAAAGAGAGAAAGAGAGATAGATAGATAGTAGATAGATAGATAGAGAGAGAGAGAGAGAGAGAGAGGGAAGGGAGAGAGTGCCATATAGGCAGGTGAAGGGGGTAGACTGGGGACATTAGTGGTGGGAAATGTGAACCTATGAAAGGATGGGCTGGAATATTTTAAAAAATAAATAAATAAACAACCTAATCTAATTATCTCAATTATTAACATAAATAATTAATTCATATAATTAATAGAAATTATCACATTTAATAATATTAATAATTGACAAATATAAATAATTAACAATATAAATAATTAATTGTGAAGTCAAATAAATAAATAAATAGAACTTTCAGCTTCAGAATGATAATGCTTAGATGCAGTTTAAGGATTAAAAGATGAGTTTGGGGCCAGGGCGACAGTCTAGAAGTGTAGGGCATTTGCCTTTGCACGCCCAACCCTAGTTCAGTCCTCGGCATCCCAAATGGTCCCCCGATCACGGCCAAGAGTAATTCCTGAGTGCATAGCCAGGAGTAATCCCTGAGTATTGCCGGGTGTGACCCAAATCACAGTATCACTGTCTTCCCATTGTTCATCGATTTGCTCGACTGGGCACTAGTAACATCTCCATTAGTCCTGTCACAAGCAAGTGCAACCCAAGGGCATCTACTTGCTACGGGGGACAGGAGGAGCCCAAAACCATTCTTCAGGTTATGGAACTTAGGTCCATAATAGTTACTAGTCTTTAGCATAAAAAGTAAATAAAACACGATAGCTTTCCAGGCTTTAAGCAAAAAAAAAAAAAAAAGGAAATTAAAATAAAAGTTGAGTTGTGTTGTTAAGGTTTCCCCCTTATCTTGAGAGTACGTACGCTAAAGAATAATTTATATATTGTTTATGTCTTTTTTTTTGTTTTTTGCTTTTTTGGTCACACCCAGCGACGCTCAGGGGTTACTCCTGGCTGTGCACTCAGGAATTACTCCTGACAGTGCTCGGGACCATATGGGATGCTGGGGATTGAACCCGGGCCAGCACAGGCTGGCTGCGCAAGGCAAACACCCTACCCACTGGGCTATCACTCAGGTCCCTGTTTATGTCTCTTATATACAATATAAAACCTAATCTTTCCCCTTTAAGTTTCATCAGTAAATGCTTGAGATAAGAGCCTTCTACGGAGAGTATACCACCTACATGGCAGAGCTTGGCAAGCTACCAGTGTTTTATTTGTTATGCCAAAAACTAGTAACAATTATGGACCTACTGTTGGCACCACTGACTCCGCCCAGTGCCACGTTGCCTTCCCCGCGCATGGTAGGGTCCTGTGTCCCACTCATGCGCAGAGTCCCTGACGTGGTGTGATTGGGCTTTGTCCAATCAGGGCATGTTTCATCAGCTCGCACGAGCTCGCACGACCTGCACCGGCCAATGGGAAGTGGACACGCCGACTCACACCATTTGCACCAGCCAATGGGAAATGGACTCGCCAAATAGCACTGTATAAAAGCAGCTTGCACAAAGGGTCTGGGTCCTTTTCACCATCATAAGTATCAAACTAAAAGAGCTCCAGTAAAGCATGTTCTGAGAAGAATCCTGTTGTGGTTGTTCTTCACCGCGGGCTGTTGAGGGGCGTCTCACAACCTACATTCCATGACCTGAAGAATGGTTTGATGCTCTTCCTGTCCCTGGAGCAAGCAGATGCCCTTGGCCTACACTTGGTTTTGACAGGACATATGGAGATGTTACTGGTGCTCGCTCGAGCAAATCGATGAACAACTGGAAGACAGTGACAGTATACAGTGATTTTATATACAATATAAATATATAAAATGTAAAAATATAAAAATTATAACCTCTATATTGTATATTTCCTTCATAATTCAATACATTTTTATAAAACTTTTACTCAAATTTTAGGCAATACTCATGCATACTTTTTACTCTGATATGTATGTCAACCATTAAAGAGAGTACAGAAGCTTTTGTTTTATCTCATGATATTCATGAACCCAACATTTATTGGGATTTGTCCTTCCTGATAATTCCCAGAAAAATTAGAGAGAAACTTTGACCTATCTCTCACATGTGTGTAACATCTTATAAAATATTGCTTATAAATAACACAGATACACAGGGTAGAGCTGCAACCAGTTCTCCCTGTGCTCAGCTGATCATGAGGTGTCCGGGAGGGAAGGCAGTTTCTAGCCCTGGTCCTTCATCCCAATAGAGCTTCACAAGAAGCCAGAGGAACCCCCACAACATGAGGGCAGCCATTTTCAACATCTATACTCCACAGGTTGTCAGAGCTCCACCCAAGAGAAAAGCCGATCTCTCCCCATTGTGCGTGACCTTGAAGCAGCCGCATGGTTCATTAGTAAATGCAGGAACTGAGAGCCTACCTACTACCAATTGTATCCCACCCGCATGGCAAAGCCTGGCAAGCTACCCGTGCATATTTGTTGTGCCAAAACAGTAACAATACAGAGCTCATTTCCATGAACCTGAACGAATGGTTTGAGGCTCTTCGTGTTCCTGGAGTGAGTAGATGCCTTTAGGCTACAACAGCACGTGACAGGGATGTATGGAGATATTACAGGTGCCCACCTTGACCAAATCATTGAACAACGGGGAAGACAAGTGATAAAAAGTGCCACAAGTGATGAATAACTTTTTATGGAGCACCTTATAAAACAACAGTATTTCTTCTTCATTATTTGTAACACTTTTCTTATTATCAAATTATTTATATCATGTACATGTATTTTTCTTAAAACTGTTAAATGCAAAAAGCTAAATTTTAAAAGTTTTCCCTGTCACCTTGGGGAACACAGAATACTTTGATCAATAATATATTAAAATGCATTTTACTGGAGTAAAACGTTCTCAAAATAGCATCTCTGTGTGAGAGTTTGGAGATGAAAAGAAAAGAGAACATAAAATTGGCATTATAAGAAATAGATTATTGTTTAAAGTGAATGGCAGGGTGTTCACCTTTTAATAAGCTTGTCTTTTTGGAGGCCCAATATATTTTCTGAAGAACACTGCATGACAAAATAAAACCAAAATAACCCTAAGCAATATTTCTAATCATAAATGTAAAAGAGTGAGTGTCTGCTATAAGGTTTATGCTGTCATTTGTGAGAGGAGTCAGAGATAGTACAGGAGTACTATCCCATAATATACAGCACATACTATACCATCACTTGCATGTGGCTGCCCCCATTTTGGTCCTGGAACTGGATGTAACATGAGAACCTGTAGGAGTAATCCCTGAGTACAGAGCCAGGAATAATCCTTGAGTTTTGTCTAGGTATGGCCTTATCCAACTGCCATCTCCCCACCACACACCCATAACCAAACACTATATCACTATAGATAAAATATGCTGGAATAAGTTAATAGCTAATAAGTTCCAAAGATCCAATAGCAGGAAAGATGGCTTCTTGTGAAGCTTTATTGGGATGAAGGACCAGGAAAGATGCTAACAATCTAGGTTGAAATGCAAGCATATGAACTGCAGTCACAAAGCAGTACTTAGCAATGGAAACCATTATGCAAACATGTACATAAAAGTGTATGCCAAATGAGGTATTGGCTCTTTATTAAATAGAGGGACACCTTGGGGGCCGGAGCGATAGCTCAGCGGGTAGGGCGTTTGCCTTGCATGCGCCAGCCCGTGCTGGCCAGGGTTTGATCCCCGGCATCCCATATGGTCCCCCTGAGCACCGCCAGGATTAATTCCTGAGTGCAGAGCCAGGAGAAACCCCCTGAGCATCGCCGGGTGACCCAAAAAAAAGCAAAAATAAATAAATAAATAGAGGGACACTTAAAATATATCCTAGTTGAAGAGTTGCACATAGAAACATTCAGATAATATTTATTAATATTTATGCCTTTCCCTTACCATCCATTAATGAGTTTCTGAAAAGCCAAATTATATATATACATATATATACTATATATCTATGTATATATATGTATATATATATATATATATATATGATGAACATGATGTCTCATTGTGATGAAGTGGTTCTTCAAACTTTTCTTCCTTTAACCTTGGACCTAAAAACTCATTTATTGACACCCATCCAATGGGCCAAAAATAAACACTTTTTTTGAAAAGGTATTTGCAGTCCAGTGGTTATTGCAGCACAATTCACTGTAGCAAAGATTAAAAACAAATAGATAAATAAAAATGATCAACAGGAATAGATTGTGGATAAATAGCACAACCTGTGTATAAATTTAAGTACATATGTGTGTATGATATGCACAATGGGATATTACTGAGCTATGAGAAGAGATGAAATCATGAAGTGCGTCATAATGTGAATGTAAAGGCTATCATACTAAAAGTATGACACTAAAGGGTAGCATGCTGAGTTAAGCTAATCAGAGGGAGAGGGGCAATTTCAGAATGATTTCTGTCAAGGGTCAAAGATAGTATGGTCAGCTGGTAAGGTGCCTGTCTTGCCTTTGGCCTACCAGGGTTCAATTTCCAGGACTCCATATGGTTCCATAACTTGCCAGGAATGACTCCTGATCAGTCAGGAGTAAGCCATGAGCCCTACTAGCTATGGCACAAAGCCCCCAAAACAAGAACAATTAATCAGAATTAATAATAAATAATAACTAATACTGGCATTGATGGCTTATAAAATAAGGGAATGACAAATGTTCAAGATAAGAGATTCTAAGGGGCTTTCAACAAAATTGAGTTTGCCTTGGTGACACAGGTGGGACAGGTGGGAGCCTTGAGATATTGGTAAAGGAATTCTGGTGATGGGTGTGGTGTTAGAGCAATGCTTACCTTGAACTATATCATTAGCAATATTGTAAATCACAGTGGCTAATAATTTTAAACTTATGTAAATTAGTTGTTTTCATTGCTATCTGTATGGCAATTGATTGTTAAATACAGTAAAATAAATTTTAGTTAAACTAATTATATATATGTATATATATATCTATATTGTTTGAGAAATTTTATTATAGGGAGACCAGCTGAGAACTGACAGATAAGAATCATGGTTCACTGCAATTCAGCAGTCGAAGAGAAGAGGAGGGAAGCACACTTGAGGAAACTCACAACCCAGAGGCAGTTCACTGATCTTCACACATTAAACTTTGGTCAGATACATGCATGTATATTTACAGTTACCATAAATATAATAAAGGTCAAGTAGATACTCATGAACATAACAATTTAATACTCCAAGAAGTTCTTCAAATGATTAACAAAAAGCTACTCTTACCACTTTTGTCTTATACAGGCCCTGGTGAAATTTATCATTCTCGGTATTTTCTGGCTCATGACAACACTCATCTTAATCACTTGATCACTTGAATCCCGTTATTCATCAATTTGCTCGAGCGGGCACCAGTAACATTTCCATTGGACCCTATCAAGTGCCAATGTAGTTCAATGGCATCTGGTTGATTCAGGAATATGAAGAGCCTCAAACAGTTCCTTCAGGGTCTTGGCAAGGAAGTCTGACCATCTTGTAGGTGGGTGGCCACGTGATCTTTTGACATCCCGTGGGATCTAGTCGGTAATGGCTCTAGTCCAGTAGTTGTCACCAAATCACATTACATGTCCAGCCTATCTGATTTTCGATGCCTTGGCAAACGAGACAGCGTCCCTGATTCTGGAATAGCGATGGACGCCAGAACTCCGGATTCCCTTCACTCACTTGAGTGAGACGTGATATTCCAAGCATAGCTCTTTTGATTCCTCTCTGGGAGACCGGAATAGCATACTCATCCTGCTTTCATAGGGCCCAGGTCTCTGAGGCTTATGTTAATGCAGGGAGAACGGTGGAGTCAAAGAGATGTGCCCGGAGCCGGAGGTTCTTTGTCCTGTTAGCTATTTCTTCAATGCCTTTGAAGGCATTCCATGGCGCTCTCTTCCTCCTGCGCAGCTCAGGTTTTAGGTCGTTCATCATGTTGACTTCTCGACCTAGGTACACATAACTGCTGCATTCAGAGATGTTTGTTCCATTGAGAGTGAATGGGGCCTCAGGAACTAGTTCATTTTTCATAAAAAATGAACACTCATCAGATTTGATTAACTGCATTTGTTTGCAAGCCATTGCTATCTTTGGTATATGCTCAGGTATTGTAATTTAATCTGTCAAATTCTTTTCAGTTTTGAGAGAAAAACTAACTTTATTATGATGGCAAGTTTATTTTACATTTTATAATTTGGCAGAATTTTTAAATAGGATCTTTATGTTGGTTACAGAGTCTTGATTACAATCCATTTAGGATAAGCAAAATTTAATTTATATTGTTTGTTATTATTATTATTATTTGTGCTACTCAGAGCTTCTTCCTGAATCTGTGTCTAGAGATCATTCCCAGTGGTTATTGGATGTGGATTTCATGTCTGGTTAGTACTAGGCTTGTCTGTATTCAAGGCAAACATTTTACCCCTATCTATTCAATTCCATATTCTTAATTTTGGCTAAAAATATTTTTTGTTAAATGGATTGTTATGGTTAGCTATTCCTTCTAAAAGAATATATTATCATAAAGAATGTAACTGAGCAACTGTGTTACCATTAAAACTTAGATTCCTGTCATTTTTCTGCCATGGTTCCAAAGATTCGAATTAACATATTTATATGAAATATGACTCTTGCATTCAAAATAGAATGCAATGCTTGACCATACGGAGGCCATTAAATACTTTTCAGCTAATTGCTTTGTGTACTGCCCACTGTATTTTAACTTTCATTGATCTTTAGATCAACTTGAAGTATCATTCTCTTTAGAGATTGATAAGTCACAGAATATGAGTTCAAGATTCCATGCATAGCTCTTGAGAGAACACAGCAGGGACCTCCATTATAAACTCTTTAAGAAATGACTATTTATGAAAAGATGTGGGATGTTAATAAGGTTCTGCCTCATGCTGAGTTATGTGACTCTTTCATGTAGATTTTAAAATAGAAAAATGTGGTGATTTTAGAAAGGTGTTTGACATTACCTGCAAAAATAAATCAGATGAGCCCCAATGATGAAGTCATTTTTCAGTAGCAAATTAGCTAAAGGAAAAGATAGATACAGCTGACTATGCACTATGGAAATTTAGAAAAGAAATATGCATTTCTACTAAAAACTAGTGCACAGTGAAATTATGATCTTGACAAAAAATCTTCAATATTATACAAATTGCATGTTTTTGGAGACTTCATTGGCATGCATTGTGATTGGTTATAAGATCAGTTAGACAATAACCATACCTAAAATTAACTAAAATACAGTATTTTGATTAATTTACTTTGAACATAATATGAGTAGAAAAATAGGAATATTCATTTTTTTATTTGCCACCTGCATCTCTATATTTATCCGAATCAGATGGCAGAAGATACTAGTGCTAAAATTGTGTGAGTAATTGTTCACAATCATTAATTGATCTTAGTTATACATAAATAATAAAACAGTTAGACCTTAAGCTTAATTTTATACATGAGAACTTTAAATTCATCTTTGGGGAAAGGCTTGTGGGAGACAGAACTGAAATATTTCTTGCCAATCTATATATACTTATTTTTTAAAAAAAACTGTTAGTGCATTCAAATATGAGAAGAACCATCAAGAACTCGTGATGACCTGATACAGTAACTTATTTAAAGCTGTTAAATTACCCTGACACAATTTTATAGATGATGGCAGAATTAGAAGTTCACTGAATCTGAGAAAACAGATCTCATCACACATGCTAGAGCCTAGTGCATGTGCTGTTTGCACTAGGGGAAAACACCTGTACAGCCTTGTCCCCAAGTTCAATGGAGATGATGTGACAGAGGCACTGATAGATGGATGCCATTTGTAGAGTTTTGAAAGGTATTGCAGCAAACCTGACCTAGAAATCTGATACTCTTTTTTTTTGGAATTGCTTTATTCTATTATTCCTATTGATAAAAAGTTCTGTCTTTTCTTAAGTCTTTTCTTCCATATCATTTTCATTTTCATTTCCCATTTTCTTACCCTCAGGTAACCTTAGGTCTGATATCAATGTTCACTTACTATTTTTAAAAAATTGACTTATGTGTTCTTTAATTTTATATCTTTGTATTACTTGATCACTTCACTTCATCACTTGAATCCGTTATTCATCAATTTGCTTGAGCTGGCTCCAGTAACATTTCCATTGGATGTTATCACATGCCAATGTAGCCCAATGGCATCTGATTGATTCAGGAATATGAAGAGCCACAAACTGTTCCTTCATCGTGGGACTAGCTAGATCTTACCAGCATATTTTCCTGGCCATGTTGCTTCTCTAAGTAATTAGACCAGAGAGAAATGCTGTTTGCCTTTTGCCTCCAAGCAAGCAAGCATGGCTCCCTGATAACTCAAAGGCAACTAAAAAAAAACTACCATGAAGTAGACGAGACTTGTGAAGGCTTAGAGAAATATTTAACTGGCATTAGTATTAGTCTTTGGTACAGAGACATGCCATCTCAGAAACCCCCTTCTCTACCCTATAAAGGCAATTCCAGGCAGATCTTGGCTCAAGACATTAGGTGAGGTGCTGGGTGAAATTACCTGAGGGCATTTGATTCTTCCTGCCAGGGGAAGTTACATTTAGCTTATAGCTTCTCCCAGCTCTGCTAGGAGTCTTTTAATTAGCTCTGAGTCCTTGTAAACAGCCAGATGGTCTCCTGAAGTTGCTACATTTCTATAGAGCTATTTTTCTGTTTTCATTTCTAGATAGCCCAGCCCAGAATGGGCTGGGCTGGGGAGTTTGGGCAAATTTCTAGCTATAAAATAAGCTGTAAGAAGAAAGAAACTCTCTCTCTTTTCCTCCTTTTGCCATTTTGGCTTCCCTTGGCGTTTTGCTTCTCCGTCCTCTCCATTCTCTGTTGGGCCTCAACACGTGGTGGCAGCCATCTTGGCCTACACCTCGCTGGGGCCTAGCTGGGAACCAAGAGTCCGGAGGTTTTCCCTGCTCTTGGATTGTATATTGGAACCTGTGATAGTAAAGCTCTTTTAAAACTGCATCGGATTCCTGAGTCTTCATTTATTCCCGCTGGCCTCGGAGGTAGAAGGGAACTCGCTTCCTGACACTGTTGGGGACCCCAGTGGCGCTCCCTGACACATGTCCAGCCCATCTGATTTTGATGCCTTGGCAAACGAGAGAGTGTCCCTGATTCTGGAATAGCATTGGAGTTCGAGCTCCAGTTTCCTTCTCCTACTTGAGTGAGGAGTGATATTCAAAGCATAGCTCTTTGGATTCCTCTCTGGGAGACCCGAATAGCATTCTCATCCTGCTTTTGTAGGGACCTGGTCTCTGAGGCGTATGTTAATGAAGGGAGAATGGTGGAGTCGAAGAGATATGCCCAGAGCCAGAGGTTCTTTGTCCTTTTAGCTATTTCATCGATGCCTTTGAAGGCATTCCATGCTGCTCTCTTCCTCCTGTGCAGCTCAGGTTTTAGGTCGTTCATCAGGTTGACTTCTCGACCTAGGTACACATAACTGCTGCATTCAGAGATGTTTGTTCCATTGAGAGTGAATGGGGCCTCTGGAACTAGTTCATTTTTCATGAGCATTGTTTTGTTTAGATTCAGCTGTAGAGGGTGAAATTAGCTCAGTGGTTAATAAGTTAATATAATACTTTATTTAACATACTTTACTTAGCATAACTCCCTTGAGTATTTTCATCTTGTGAATATCAAACATTAATATTTTTGTTATATATGAGTAGTATTTTTTTAGTTTTTCCTTGAACTCTTATTTTATTAAAACATCATGATTTACAAAATTATTTATAGTTGGGTTCCACTGTTCAACCACCAAACATAACGCCAGTGTCAAGCCCCCCTCAGTACATCAGTATTACCAGATTCCCTTCCTATCACAGCACACCCACCACTGCCCCACCCCCTCACATAGCCTCAGCCTACCATCTTGACAGGAGCCTTCTCCATTTTGTTTTAATTTACTAAAGTCTGGGTCTTAATTCAATGTTGTTGATCCGTGGTTTGGGTATTTAGCTCTATCATTTCTTAAAACCACCAATGTACACTGAGTTCAGTTGACCTCTGCCCCTGTTGCTTTTTAATCTAACCTTCCCCTTCATTCTATTTTTTTTCCTTTTTCTGCCCTATACTATGAGGCCAAAGGTGATCTAGGCAACAAGCTTTAAACCACTGATTTTCCTCATGTTGTTACTCTAAATAACACATATAAGTGATATTATCCTGTTTATTTCCCCTGACTAACCTCATTTAATATAGTATCATACATTTCCACTATGAATAGCTAAACCATACTGAAAACCAAGAAACTGGTGGGGTGTCTCATTACTTTACTTGAAATTATTCTATAAAACCCAAGTGATTGAAACGGTGTGGTATTGGAATAAGAATAACTCTTTGACAAATGCATCAGGATATAATATCCCAAAACAAATTCCCAAATATATGGCCATCTGATTTTTGAGAAAAATGATGACCATAATAAAATGGAGTAAAGACAACCTCTTTAACTAAATGATGCTGGCAAAAAATGAATGACCACATGAAAAAAAATTGGTTCTATATATCACACATTATGCAAAGAATAGTCTAAAGTGGATCAAACACCTTGATATCAGATCAGCAAGTACAAAATTCACATAGGAAAATCTATGCTGAATACTCCAAGAACTGAAAATCTAAGGTGTTTTCAACAAAATAAGGCACTTTATAGGCAACAGTATTAAAAACAAATAGCATTTACATTAAATTAAAAAGTTTACTTAAGGCAAAATAAATGTGGGCTAAAATGGAAAAAATGAACTGAATAAGAGAAAGCATTTGAACTCAACACATCAGATAAAAGACTGATATTCAGTTTATGGATATAAAAACAACAACCGTGGATGACCTTCATTTTCACCATATCCCTGAGATATAAATCCTTGTAAAGACCCTGAAGAATGGTTTGAGGCTCAGTTTATGAATATTAAGAATGCCTGTCTTCAGAAACTCTCGAGCTCATTCGCTAACGTGGCAAGACGCAAGCATCAGGAGACCAAATGCTAACGCCCAAGCTTAGGTGCAGAGAAGCGATAAAAGAAGACCTCAAAGACAGAAGAGCAAAAATACTGGAATATGCAGCAGAAGCCGGGAAAGCAGTCGCATTGCCCGCCTGTCCTTCGCCAACTATGAGACCAAGATGACTGCCCTCCGACGCCTGATGGATCTATCACATCTTCCAGAAAGGCAATGGAGAAGATTATCCAGGACTTCTACTCAAATCTCTTTGATAGCCACATCCACCTGCCCACATACCAAATTCCACAGGATGGATATGTCATTCCCAACCTTCTCCCTTCTAAAAACTGACATACCATCTCGTCGGTAAAGAAGGGAACAGCACCAGGCCAAGACGAAGTCAAACCCGAACACCTGAAGAATCTGCCGTCGGTACTCATCAATACACTAGCTTGGCTCTTCACACGCTACCTGTCCTAATGCAAGGTTCCCTCCCAATGGAAAACCAGCAGGACAGTTCTACTGTTCAAGAAGGGAGACATTCATGACATCAGCAACTATCGCCCCATCTGCCTGTTGTCCGTCATATACAAGCTGTTTACACGAGTCATCCTGAACAGGATTAGCAGAACACTAGATGAAGGACAACCATGCGAGCAAGTGGCTTCCGGAAAGGATTCAGCACAATCAACAATATCCACACAGTAACCAAGCTCATTGAGGTTTGTAGGGAGTACAAGATGCCGCTCTGTCTCACGTCCATTGATTTACAGAAAGCCTTTGATTCTGTGGAGACTGAAGCAGTCACTGAAGCCCTAGCCAAACAGGGTGTTCAAACCCAATACATCAAGATCCTTCGTGAGCTGTATTACGGATTCACCACCAGGATCTCACCATTCTACAAAGAAGTGATCATTAATGTGAAAAGAGGGGTTCAACAGGGTGATAGCATTTCACCAAAACTCTTCAGCGCCACCCTCGAGAACATCATGCAACAATTAGAATGGGATGGAATGGGAGTGAAGATAGATGGTCGGCAATTACACCACCTCACTGATGACATTGTTCTAATAACACCAAACATTAGTCAAGCAGCACAAATGCTGGCTGACTTTGACCGCGAATGTGGAAAGATAGGTCTAGAGCTGAATCTAAAGAAAACAATGTTTATTAAGAATGAACTAGTTCCAGAGGCCCCTTTCACCCTCAATGGAACAAACATCTCTGAATGCAGCAGTTATGTGTACCTAGGACGAGAAATCAACATGATGAACGACCTAAAACCTGAGCTGCGCAGGAGGAAGAGAGCGGCATGGAATGTCTTCAAAGGTATCAAAGAAATACCTAAAAGGACAAAGAACCTCTGGCTCCGGGCACATCTCTTTGACTCCACCGTTCTCCCTGCATTAACATACGCCTCAGAGACCTGGGCCCTATGAAAGCAGAATGAGAATGCTATTTGAGTCTCCCAGACATGGAATCGAAAGAGCTATACTTGGAATATCACGCCTCACTCAAGTGAGAGAAGGAGGGCCGGAGCGATAGCCCAGCGGGTAGGGTGTTTGCCTTGCACACGGCCAGCCCATGCAGGCCCGGGTTTCTATCCCCCGGCATCCCATATGGTCCCCCAGCACCGCCAGGAGTAATTCCTGAGTGCAGAACCTGGAGGAACCCCTGAGCATTGCCGGGTGTGACCCAAAAAAAAAAAAAAAAAGTGAAGAGAAGTAATCCGGAGTTGTGACCTCCATTATTATTCCAAAATCAGGGATGCTGTCTCGTTTGCCAAGGCATTGAAAATCAGATGGGCTAGACATGTAATGCGATTTGGAGACAATCACTGGACTAGAGCCATTACCGACTGGATCCCACAGGATGTCAAAAAGATCATGTGGCCGTCATGTGGCCGCCCACCTGCAAGATAGTCAGACTTTCTTGTAAAGACACTGAAGGAAAGGTTTGAGGCTCTTCATATTCCTGAATCAACCAGATGCCATTGGGGTACATTGGCACGTGATAGGGTCCAATGGAAATGTTACTGGCACCTCTAGAGCAAATAGATGAATAACGGATTCAAGTGATCAAGTGATTCAGTTTATGTAAATTATTCACAAAGATCTTACACAAAAAACATCCAAAAACCCCATCAAACAAATGGGAAGAGGAAATGAACAAGGGCTTTTCTGAGGATGATTATGATGGCAAAGTAAGGACATGGGAAAATACTCACCATCACTTATTATTAGGGAAATCACAATGAAGACAATGATAAGATACTATCCACATCAATGAGAATGGCACATATCAAAAACAATGGGAGACATCTTGGCTTGCAGGGATATATTGAAAATGAATCTCATCCACGGTTGTTGGTAATGTTGTCTGGTTCAACCCTTATGGAAAATAGTATGGATATTTCTCAGTAAAATTAAAATTGAGCTACAACCACAACCCAGAAATTTGACTTTTGTGTATTTATCTTCAGGACAGAAAAAAAAATCATGCAGGATATATATTCGAGCAGTACCTGATTGTATAAATTTATTAAAATTACTTATCCAATTACTTATCTTTGGGAACTTCAGCTATATATCTATATAATCAAAGCTGTGTAATTATCATCATAACTCTTTGTCTTATTATATTCATATTCCTTAGATAGATATATAGAAGTGGATTGCTGGATAATGCTCTGATTTTAGATTCTTTTCTCTTCTTTTTTAGATTCTATTAAAAGTTTGGATTATACCTGAATGGCTCTGCTGCTTACAGTTTACTTCTGGTTCGGCACTCAGGGGTCACTCCTGGTAGGAATGATGGCATCTTCTAAAGTACTGGGGATTGAATGGAGCTACCTCAGATTCAATGCTACTTCTCTACACACTATACTCTCTCTCCAGTCCCCAATTTTAGAGACACGAGAAAGTATATAGCATTTTTCAAAACAGAGGTCATTTGTGTATTCTCAGCAAGCGTGCGTGAGGGCTGCTTTTCCCCAAACTCTCACCAATATTTGTGCCTCTGATGTAAGCATATTTTCACTAATTAGGTAGTAAGTGTCTCCTGTTTTGATTTTCATTTCTGACTGATCAATAATGGTGAACAATTTTTATATAACTATTAGTCATTTCTATTTCCTCTTTGGAGAAATGAATATTTTTTGTGGATGCACTAAAATGTTTTATCTATATGAGTTCTTTACATATCTTGTGTACTAATTTCATAGCAGATCTGTGGCATATAAATATCGTCTCATTACATATAGGTTGTACAGTTGTTGGGTATATACTTTCTTATACATTTTCAGTTTAATACTTCTCGTATTTACCTCTTTATATTCATTTTGTGATTATATTTTAGCCCCCAAAGAATACCTCTAAGGCTGATGTTTTGGAAAATTTACCTTTTTATCTTCCTTAAATTTCATATTCCCAGCTCTCTTATCTAGTCCTATTCAATTTTATAAAATATTTATTTTGGGCGGAACAGTTCAGTTTACTTTTTTTTTGGCTGTGCTTTGGGATTACTCCTGGTAGGGATCTGAGAGCCATATGCAGTGCAAGGGACTGAACTATGATTGTTCAATGTACAAATGTTCAATTTGCTCATGTGCAAATGTTCAATGTGCAACACAAATGCCCTACCCACTATACTATTAATATCTACCTACTAATAGATTTTAAAAGGTACTACTAAAAATAACTGGAGTCAAGGATGAAGAGACCAGAATTTCTCCCTTGTACTTGACTGCATGACATGGCAATTCAGGTAAGCTTTAGTCTACAGAGATTAGGCTCCAACAATTCAGTGTTGCTTAGGTCTACTGAAACTGAGAGCCACACAAACCACCTTTATCAATTGTGTATGATGTTGAGGATTAAAACAAGGGTTGGTATATGCAAGGAATTAACTCTAGATCATTAAACTATCTTCCTGGCTCCTCAATTACCATTCCAACACACAGCAAATAATGATGAGTTTACTTCTATTCTAATCTGAATTTAGCGTAGCTTTTTATTGTTTTATTGCTCTGGTGAAGTCTACTATTATAACTTAATAGAAGTGTTCTAGTTCTGATTAAAATATATCTTATTAGTCTTATTCAGTTGAGTATGTTTACCTGAAGGTTGGCAATATATGAATGGTGTATATGATGCTTGGATATATAATTTATATGTATAAATTTTACTGAGAACTTTTATCATAAATGGGCATAAATGGACACTGTGAAACTGGAGAGATGTAATAACTAGCAGGGTGCTTGCCATGTATGAAGTAGACACAGGTTTTGTCCCTGACACCCCTCATGGTGGTCTAAGTCCCACCTGGAATGACCCTGAGTGCAGGACCAGGGTGTGATGAAAAAATTCTAAAAGAGAATATTGTATGGGTGTGGCAGAGAAAGAACACAGTAGATAGGTTGTCTTCTTTGTACATGGTCAACCAAGGCTCAATCCGTGTCATCCCATATACGTCCCAAGTCCCACATAAGCTATAAGCACATCTGAGTGCAGGCCACAAACAAAACAAAAATAGTAATTTAAAATTAATAAATGGTAACTGAAAGTCATTAAAAGCTTTCTCAAATATTATTGACATTCTTATCTTTTTGCCTTTTTATTTTACTTATAGAGTTATAGTACTGATCAATTTTCATATGTTGCATTCCTGAGAGAGTGACAGAGACAGAGGGAGAGAGACAGAAAATCAGAGGCAGATAGAGAGAAATAGAGTAAATATTTTAGGTCAAGATGTGGGTGAAATCCAAGAGAGAAAATGCCCAATATTTGTTTTAAATTTTATTTGTACCCTTGGGATTTTAGAAGTAAGAAAAACCATTTTTAGCTAGTAACTATTCATTAAATTCCCTTCACATTAAATTTATTAGGGACTTAACCTATCATGTTCTGTCGGGGGAACGCCGCGGGGTCCCCGACAGTGTCAGGACAGAGGTTCTCTTCTACCTCCGAGGGCCCCGGGAGAACAGATGAAAACTCATGAGTCCGGTGCAGTTCCAAAAACGGCTTTTATTTTTTTTATTTTTTTTTTTTTTTTTTTTTAAAGGTGTCCATAATTGGTTCTTGGTAATGCAGTATCCCAGCACCCCACCCTCCACCAGTGCCCCCATTCCACCACCAAGCACCCTCCCCCCCCCCCCCCCCCCCTTTAATAGTACAAAAGCTCTTCCACAGCACTCCAATATAATGAACAAACTTTAGCGCTGGTCCAAACTTAGACCATACAAAAGAGCCTAAGTCTCCCACCAAAGAGAGAGAGGATCTCGCCCAATCTGAGTTCTACCAAGAAGAAGGAGCAAAAGGACAGAAGCCAAAAGCCAAAAGCCACAGGAGCCAAAAGCTGAAGGCTGAGGAACCAAAAGCAAAAGGTAAAAAGTGAAGGGGCCTCAAGTCAGCCCCCTTATATACACCAAAGTAATCCAATCAGGAGGGTCATGTCAACAAAGAACTCTAAACAGAGTGTAGTGACACACCCTATTGCAGGTATTAAAAGGTTATGCCAACGTCTAATCCTTTCTACCAAGATTATCTCTTATGTAAAACACTGGAGGGGAGAGAGGGCTGATATAAAGTAATACATCTTAACTTCATGAGCTTCATGTAATCTAGATGGTACCCACAAGGTCCTTATTATGATCTGCACCAGGATGATTCTGAGTATCTTGTTCTCGTGTACTGAAAGGGTCACACTCGCCTACTTAGAGCAAACTAGTATGATCCTTCCTATAGTCTTCCTATAGTCTCAACGTAGCCAGGGTGGTAATCTCCTGGTAAATTCTAACTGTCCCACGCTGGGTGCAGTGGGTATAAAGAGGAGCTGTGCCCAATCTAGAAAACATAGAAGTCTTAGTAGATGTATAAGTCAGAAGTTATTCAATCAAGGTGACTTCTGTAAGTGCCACACCCTCTAGCAGTGTTTACATAGAAGAGAAGTCTCATTAGAATGAACCTTGACTTAAGTAGATTAAGTTGGGAGTGGGCAAAACAACAAAACTCCCAGAGTAGCTAAACCTGTCCTCCAACAATGTTCCCTAAAATAATATTACAGTGACCAAGGCAGATTTTCATGTTATTTCAAGAAGTCATAAAATGCCTAAGTGAATTTGAAGTTATTCAAAGATGACATGCTTGAAAAAACTTAACCTATTTCCAGGAACCAATCCACATGGTTCCAACACTGAGAAACACTGAACACTAGAATTAACTTTTGTGGAAAATAAAAAGAATACTGAAATACTATTATTTGAAACTAATATATATCTCCTATAGATGTGGGATGACATCTGAGAATAATTTTACTCCTCACATGAAAGGGGTCTGTCCCATTGGATAACTGCTCAAGAACTAAAGACATACACTGACAGCACAAACTCTGATTCTAGCAAGTTCACAAAAGGTGACAACCTAGGTCTAGGATTTGACAGAAGCTTATACCCATTTTATTTGTATTTTATTCAACTTAAAAATTGGCATGTATGGAGTTTTTTGGCAGAATATGCAATCACTTTGAAAATATGAATAAAAGAAATAGGATAATTTTAGTAATAATATTATGATAGGAATTTTTATTTTGTGAGAAAGTGTCTGCCTAAAAAACATCATATCTAGTTTTCTTTTAGATATGCCTAATTTTACAAGTTCTACAAATGAATTATTGGACAAACAGGAGCAATTTAATTTTTCCTATCTGAATGAAAGACCTAATAAAAGCAATTATCAGCTGGTATGTCAGTTTTCTTCCACCAAAATAGAGGATAAAATGATAAATCAATCAATCTATCTATCTATCTATCTATCTATCTATCTATCTATCTATCTATCTATCTATCTATCTATCTATCTGTCTGTCTGTCTGTCTGTCTGTCTATCTGTCTGTCTGTCTGTCTGTCTGTCTGTCTGTCTGTCTGTCTGTCTGTCTGTCTGTCTGTCTGTCTGTCTGTCTGTCTGTCTGTCTATCAATATATATATCTCTATATATCTATATATTCCTGTCAGGAAAAAATGAAGCCGTGGAATTTTCCTAGAATGGATGGACATGGAGATTATAATGCTTTGTGAAATAAGTCAGAAGAAAAAAGACACATATGGAATGTCTGAATTCATCTATGGAAAATAAATATATACCAGTGTTCTACTAATTGTTGGAAATGGTAACGGCAGACTAGAACTGATCATTTAATGTAGCAAAGGGATATATATGATAGCTCCTAAAAGTATGTATGGCAAGCAATATGTGTAAGAGATGGGAGAGAGAGATTGAGAGACAGAGAGAGAGAGTGAGTGCCTACTATAAAGGCAAGCTGAGGGAGAAGCAAAGGAGTCAAGGGGCATTGGTGGTGGGAAATGTGCACTGGTGGAGGGATGAGTTCTGCAATATTGTAGGACTGAAACCCAATCATGAACTGCTTTGTAAATGTCTATCTCATTTTAACAAAGAGCCAATAGTGCGCTCAGATCCCCAAGTGTACCACTCCAAAGAGTCAAACAATGTATATACAAAAGACTCCAGCTAAACCAAGTTCCAATGAGATGAAATGTTTAATTAACTTTGTGAGCCAACAACTTCCACAATTGCAAATACTAAAGTGGTAACATGTGTCATACAGCATGGGTGTGGAAGGAGCATTAGTCTGCTAGAACTGAAGTAACAACAGCAAGCATATAACTTGGTGGTATATACAAGAGAGATTTGTCTGTTATAGTTGTGAATATGATGATTAGGCTATGGTGCCATAGGAAGGATTTCAGTTAGGTTATTTTGGAAGGTTTCCGAACTATGGTCTCTCATTGCTTTTGCTCTGAAACTGTTTCTAAGTCTCTTCCGTTTCACATGAAGACACCAATGCTATTGGAGTTTTAATTCTAACATTAGGTCTTACTACAGTCAAGCAAATTAGTCAGTCACCCCCAAATTAGTCTATTGGGGTTAAAAACAGAGCATTTACATTTTCTAGGGGAAATAATCCAGGCCACAGTACTAGCTCATTTTCTTTTTTTTTTTTAATTGTGTTAAATCTTATAAAAACTTTGAGAATAATGTGTGACTTACTCTTTGGGGCTGAAATGAAAGATAAAGTAGTTAATGTGTTTGATTTGCACAAAGTAAACCCTGCTTTGATGCCTGGTACTGAATATGGTTCCCCAGGGCCAATATTACTATCTGAGCACAGAAGCCAGGAGTAAAGTGCTACTGGATGTGCCAACACTCTACCATTAAAACAAGTATTCACTGGGAGAAATATATAGATAAGTTAATGGACTAAGCATTATGAAATCAGGTCAAGAATAACATTTAGCATTTGTAACATTTCTTGTCTTTTACCCCCACTAAAATACTCATATGGCTCTTGGAGTGTAACTTATTCTTTATATTGATCATCATTATCCACAAGATTTCAATATTTTAAAGTGCAATTATTCAGTTTGCACACTCTTTAGTTCTGAACAATTTTATCCAATTTTCTGTTTTTTCTTGGATAAAGAAATCATCTAAGAAACTGATTATAATGTTTCTTATAATGGCTACTTTCTTCCTTCCTCCCTACCTCCTCCCTTCCTTCCTCCCTTCCTCCCTCCCTCCCTCCTTCCTTCCTTCCTTCCTTCCTTCCTTCCTTCCTTCCTTCCTTCCTTCCCTTCCTTCCTTCCTTCCTTCCTTCCTTCCTTCCTTCCTTCCTTCCTTCCTTCCTTCCTTCCTTCCTTCCTTCCTTCCTTCCTTCCTTCCTTCCTTCCTTCCTTCCTTCCTTCCTTCCTTCCTTCCTTCCTTCCTTCCTTTCTCTTTCTGCTTCTCTCTTTCTTGATGCACAGCAATCTTTCAGCAATGCTCTTAACGCATTCTCTGAAAAATGAAGTTCCAGGGATCAGACCTGGGTATCCTTCATGCATAAAATGAATACATATCACTGATCCCTAACCCTGTACTGGTTTTCTGATAAGACAAAACTAAAGCTAAAATTACGTGAAATTTACCCAAAAAAAAAAAAACACGGGCGGCCCACCCCCCGGCCCCCCCAGCCCCCCAGAGTAATTCCTTCACCGAAAAAAAAAAAAAGAATTTTTTAATCAAAGATACATATTTCATATTCTACTTAGAGAAAAAATGTGGTTTATTCTTCATATTTCTTTATTGCTTTTCATTTATTTTCATGAAGTTTTCAACCATAAAATATTACTAAAGCTAAAATTATGTTAAGAAATATCTTAATCAAATATATATTTTATACTCTAGTTATAGTATAAGGCAATTTTATTTTCATATTGAATTAATATTTATTCATTAATTTTCATGGACTTTTTTAAACAAAAATTGATGACTGGATAAAGAAACTATGGTACATCAACACAATGAAACACTATGCAGGTGTTAGGAAAAATGAAGTTATGAAATTTGCCTATAAACGGATGGACATGGAGAGGATCATGTTGAATGAATTTAGTCAGAAGAAGAGAGACAGATATAGAATGACTGCATTTATTTGCATTATATAAATTATACACACATAAACACACACATATATATATATATTATATACATATTCTGATACCAATGTCCAAGGTCAGGTGAAACGTGGATCAGGAGGTCTAGTCAAATGTGGAAATTACCACAAACATGTTGGAGCAGAGGTTAGGTAAGACAGAGTAGGGAACAGTGTGTCAATAATTGTCAAAAGTGCTATTACCACATATAACTTAGCATTAAATAGAGGGAAAGTGTTACACATGATCACCTCTAAGTATATGCATTACAATCCACAATATGTAAGAGAAGGAAGAGAGAAAGAGAGAGAGAGAAAGAGAGAGAAAAGAGATACAGAACCTGCCATTGAGGCAAGCTAGGGATGGGGAGGGAACCTGGGACATTGGTGGTGGGATATGGGCAATGGTGGAGGGTTGGGTGCGGGAACACAGTATGGCCAAAACCCAAACATGAACATTTTTGTAATTGTTAAAAAATAATAACAAAAATTTTTAAAAAATTAAGTTTTGTTTACATATTTCTATAGCTGAATGTCTTTCTATAAAATTAATCTCTGCTAAATGGAGTCTAATTTTCTCAGTATATAATAGAAGCATGAGACAGTGTTGGAGGCTAGTTAAAGCTACATAGTTACGAGAGACATTTATAATTTTCTCATAAATTATTAAAACATGTACTTTTATACTTTCTTTATTGTGTGAGAATAAACAAGTCTGACATTTTACACTGTTAAATGTCCAGAAATTTAGTAATAAATACTTGTCATTATTTTCCTAATATTTAATTATGTTTTACAATATGCTTTATCGTGTTTAGGTACTCCAAACATTCAAAAGTCAAAGCTTTGTTTGTTTTACTTATAATCCAACATTAACAGAAGTGGTAATATTCATTCATTTCTATAGCCAAATATAGTTTCTCATGCAACGGACAATATACTTAAAGACAACCATTTATTACTAAAAAGAAGATTTTTGAAATCAGAAAACTCAAAATTTGGATTTAGGTGATGTCTCTTGACTTCTAACAATAGGATAATGATCAAATGGCAATTTTTTGTAAAAATCCTGTATTGAAGTTATATTGCAAAATTCAACTATCTCTAAAATACTTGGTAACAGAAAAATGTATAGAATATTTCTAGACTAAAAAAATTAAGGCATATATAGAGATCAGTATTAATATTAATATTAAAAGTTAACATAATCAAAATAAATGCAATATTGTATTATGCTAGTCAAAATCTGTGAATCAATATAAGAAAAACATATCAATATTAACTAAGATGTATTGTAAATTAATGTCAGTATTATTTAGAATTTATACTAAAATAATCGCCAATAGGTGGTGCTGCTGTGATGAAATTTAACTACACTTCTTAATGCGACCCTAGATTCTACTATTTTTCAGTTTCATATTTGATTCTATCTCACAGTATACTTAGGAGATGTTCAATAGTGAACTGGTTATAAATTTCATTGAAGACAAAATGCTTTTAACTATTTGGGAAGCAGTTTCTATCTCCATCATTTAAAAAGAATGAGAAATAGGTCGGAGATCATAGCTATAAAAATAGACTGCTTAAGTTCCTACTTATCTGATAAATAAATATACAAGTGTCTGAATCAAATAGAGGTTATGAATTTTGCATAAAGCCCTTCATCAAGGTTGAATTACATAATGTTTTTATTGGTTTATCTATGTGACATTTCTAGTCAAGCAATATTTTTGTCAAATTAAATATTTTATTTGTAAAATGAATTTTATTAATGTTAAAAAGTAAGACAAGTAAAATGGTTATGTATAGCAATCAAATTTTATATTAACATGTTATAGTTATAATAAAATATAAAAAGATTATTAATTTATCGTAACAAAACATGATGTTTATAGCAATTTTTCAGAATAAAACTGTTCAAAATTTGAAAGTTGCAATCTGATATTTGCTAGGCTTAAAGCAATTTCAGAACTATTAAAAAGTAATGTTGCAAAGCAAATTGTAAATTTAATTTATGGACTGTATCACTGTAACACTGTCTTCCCGTTGTTCATCGATTTGCTCAAGCGGGCCCCAGTAACATCTCCATATGTCCTGTCTCATGCTAGTAGAGCATTTAGAGAATTTATGGACACAATTTTTAATTTCTTTACCAGAAATAGTGGATATTTAGAATTATAAATAGTGGAATTTAGAATTATAAATTCTAAAATTTCTAAGATTTTTACCGTTAAGTTTTCTCAATTTTTATCTGTCCTGAATCATATTTTATTTATTCTTACTTATTAGATCATAGGATGTTAAATACTTACGTATACAAAAATAATTTTTTTAAAGAAACATTATTTATAGAAATCCCTTAGTTTATAAAATTGTAAATGTTGGACTAGAGAGAGTTAGAACAGGATTCTAACAGTTGCCTTGAATACAGCCATCTATGTTTGATCACCAACACTGCACATGACCTCTGTGACCACCCTCTCTGAATCACAGAGCCAGGATAAAGTCCCCAAGACTGCCGGGGATAGTCCAACAAGCAAAATAAAACAAAAAGTTAAATGTTACAAGTTGACTTATGCCCTCTAAAGAATATACACTAGTATTCTAATCTCAAGAAGCTGTGATTTCAACCTCATTTACAAGCAACTTCCTGGGCATGAGAGAGCACAAGAGTCCAAGCACTGGATTTAGTCTCCAGGAAGCAGAGTACCTAAAGCATGACTGGGAGTAATCACCAGCGCTGAGCCTGACTACTGCTTAGTGGCTTCAGGAGCTGTGACCTCAAGTAAACAGAGACAAAAACAATATACTTAAAATAAAAGTATAATCCTATCATAGATGACAAGGTCAAAATGAAAGTCATAGAGTGGGCTCAATCTAATAAAACTAGAGTACTTATAGAAAGTTGTGTATGTGGAGATACAGAATTAGAGGAAAGGTACATAAAGTTGTCCTTAAGGGAGACTGATCTAGAAACCCAGGAGAGAGTGTGAAATAGCTCCTAGGAACTAGCAAAGACCTGTATAGACCCTGCACTCCCCAAAACTTCAAGAAAACAAATCTTTATTATTATTTTATTTTGTTTTGGAGTCACATCCAGTGGTCAACTTTACTCCTGGCTCTGTACACAGGAATCACACCAAGTCAGCAGCAGGCAAGGCAAAGATTCAACCCTTGTACTATCACTCGACCCCCTGCTAATCTTTATTCCTTGGTTTTGTTATTACTGGATCTTTGTTCAGGGAGCACAGGCTGTGCTCAAGTGATCATACAATGCGGGCCATAACAAGGATCAAGCTCCCATCAGTCCTTCACCCATAAATCTTTCTTGATTCTTAAACTTGTAGATAATGTCTTCCCCAAGAAAGAAAGGCAAATATTGAGGGAAACTTTAAAAGTCAGTAAGTCTTTTAATGTACTAGTAAGACCACAGATATACACATGTCAATATGTTAATCTAAAGAAAACCCCTAGCCCTTCCAATTTTCCTGAAGCAAATATTTCTTGTCAGAATATTTCATGTGTCTACTTTTATTTAAAAATCTTCAAACAAGCAAATACACTCATTCCCTTTAAATGATGATAATATTTTTAGTCACTGTTGTTTGGGAAAGATTGAAGCTGTGACCTGAGATCATTATAATGCTTAGATAGGAAAATGAAAGGGTTATAATAAATAATGAATGCTTTCTCTTCAGAATTTTATCTAATTACTGTTATAATTTTTGAGTAATTGTCATGCTTTTATAATAGTATCCATATATACTATTTGTTTTATATATAAGTGTGTGTTAAGAAATTTAGACCAAATTATTCTACATTAATGACACCATAACAACAAAAATGAATATAATCACATTACATTATGGGATACCCACCTGCTAACAAGTGCATCCACACCACACGCACATAAACACACCCTTTACCATTAAATCATAAGTGTTTATTATTTTAAGAATGGTTGCAAGATAGCAACCAAGGTAATATAAACACACACCAATCAAGTATTTCAAATAATTATTAATAAAAATGAAGTATTAAGCTTAACAAATGAAATATCTTAAAGAAATGTGAAACAAATGTCAATTTTATAGTCTTGTTTTGGTTTATAAAAATACATTGACTCAAATATATCATAAGGTTGATAGAGAAAAATTATCCAAGATTGCTTTAGGGATATGCAGCCTAAATCAGAATAAAGTTCTCCACTCTCAGAATAATTCTCTGAGGAACATTTAATTCTCACTTGAGTACTGAATACAGTAGGAAACACAGAGTCCTCAATACAAATTCAATTTAAAAATACTTCGCATCATATTTAAAGATTATAAAGAGGAAAAATATTCTTTTG
The DNA here is from genome assembly GCA_021461705.1 of Cryptotis parvus. Classification (NCBI taxonomy): domain Eukaryota; kingdom Metazoa; phylum Chordata; class Mammalia; order Eulipotyphla; family Soricidae; genus Cryptotis; species Cryptotis parvus. Next base: position 28,576 of record JAJIBD010001951.1, read on the forward strand.
GTAAAAGGTATAATTTTGTTATAGCCTCTGTCAAGTAATCTGCTTATTTAGATCTTGCCTCCACAATTTTTTAAAATGTTAATACATTTTATTATGGTAGTATAAGATCTGTTTTTATTAACTTAATAAATGTATAATAAAATTTTATAGTTATAAATTCATGATATTTACTTATAATAGTATGTGTGAAACTATGAACAATAATTGAATTAAAAAAAAATAAAAAAAATAGTAAATGCTACAAAATAGATAAGGCAGAAGAAACGGAAACAAACACAAAGCAATAGAACGAAAGAAAAGTTTTAAAAATTGTCAATTTCAGGCACAAGCGAAGGTAAGAATTGGAAGACAGAGGGAGAAACCACCAAGATAGCATCCTAATTATAGAATTCAATCATGCCAATAGCTCCTTTAAACCTTTAAAATATATATTCTCACAAGCCTTCCCTTATTTCTCATTCTAGAGTCATTTTTAGTTTCAAATCTGAAGTGTGATAAGTAGGTAATAACTATTACCTACTTATTTCCAGGGCTTCTACACTTACTGATTTTCAACAAATGTGAGCACTGTAGCTTTAAAAATCTTATTTCTTCCCTTTATCTGACTAAGCAAAAATGGTTTAATGTTTAGAGCAATACACACTATTATAATTCCCCAATTCGTGCTGTCATATCACATTGAACTTACATATGCCATATTGCAAAATTGGATGTTTACAGAATTTGCTTTGAAACAGAGTCAGAGCTGGAAGAATGGTGTATTCACTATGGAGGGGATGGATGTTGAAGAGGACTGGAAGAAAATTGGTGAAGCAAAAGTGGGCAAAGAAAGAAGTCAGGCAGAGAGATGCATTTGAGAAGAATTGTACTACTGCCAAGGTAGCTAATTCATGAATTGTACTAAGATCTTTGAACTCCAGAAGCACATTGATTAGTGACCTGCAATGATAGGTATAATCTACCGGGCAACTTATGGTAGGACTGTTTCCATTGGATCATTCAGCAGGAAAACACAGAGATAGAGGTTTCCAACAGTTCAGGTCAATGAAGATTTACAACGTGGGTAAAGATACACAGCAAAGATCAGGTTATATGTAGAATATATATATATATATATATATGTATATATATATATACATATATATATGTTTTCGCAAATAGATTGCAAATAAGCTGGACTCTCTTTTTGTCATGAGAACTAGTAAATTGAATCATAATATTTTGAGGTGTGTAAAACCAAGACTTCTTGATAGGTCACAAAGCACTTTGGGGCCTTCTGGGGGTACTTCTTTATTCATTGCTGCACTAGTCACAAAAGCTAGAATATGGAAACAACCTAAGTGCCCGAGAACAGAGGACTGGCTAAAGAAACTGTGGTACATCTACACGATAGAATACTATGCAGCTGTCAGAAAAGACAAAATTGTGAAATTTACCTGCAAATGGATGGACATGGAGACTATAGTGGTGAGTGAAATTAGTCAGAAGGAAAAGACAGATATAGAATGACTGAATTCATTAATAGTATATAAATATATACCAGTGTTTTACTGAGTGTGGGCAGTGGTACACTGTTGCAGGACTCCTCTAAGAGCCTCTGCATCTGCTCTGGGTTGCCTCCTGCAAATCACTTCGTAGATAAGGGTGTAGTCCATTAGACTTTGGTACAGAGGCATGCCATCTCAGAAACCCCCTTTCTCTACCCTATAAAGGCTTTTCCAGGCAGATCTTGGCTCAAGACATTAGCATATTAAAGGGCCTAGGAGAGGTGCTGGGGGGGGGGCGGGAGGGGGTGGGGTACATTGGTGGTGGTGATGGGGCACTGGTGGAGGGATGGGTGTTGGAGTACTGTATTACAAGAACCAATTATGAACACCTTTGTAACTGGTGTTCCACTGTGGTATAATAAAAAAATTATTCCACATATATGTGGTATAATAAAAAAATTATACCAGAGAATCACAGACATGGGGCAAAGCTGCTACCTGCTCTACCTGTGCCCAGTCGCTCACAAGGCACCCAGGAGGAATGGCAGGTTTAAGCCCTGGCCTGACACTTCAGCAGAGCCTCGCAACAAGCCAGAAGAACCCCCGCTCCATGAGGGGCCACAATTTTCCACATCCAGACTTCCCTCTCGTCAGAACTCCACCCAGCAAATGAGCTTACCACAGTCCAGCTCATCGGACCCACCCTGCAGCAGTCTTTTTCAAGTCCGCCCAGGTATAATGATCCAGAAACTCACAGACATGGGGCAGAGCTGCTGCCGGCTCTCCCTGTGCCCAGCCACTCACGAGGCACCCAGGAAGGATGGCGGGTTCTAGTCCTGGCCCGCCACCCCTGCAGAGCCTCACAACAAGCGAGAAGACCCGCCACTCCATGAGGACCGCCATTTTCCACATCTGGACTTCCCTCTTGTCAGAACTCCACCCAGCATACGAGTCTACCACAGTCCGGCTCGCATGGCCGCTCCGGCACACAGTTAATCAATAAATTCTGGATTTAGAGGTGACTACAAGAGTATGCTACTCACACGGCAGAGCCTGGCAAGCCTTTCGTGTCATATTTGATATGCAATATCAAATATTTGATATACCAGTAACAATTATAGACCTCATTCCCATGACCTGATGGAGTGGTTTGAGGCTCTTTATGTTCCTGGAGCAAGTGGATGCCCTTGGGCTCTACTAGCATGAGACAGGCCATATAGAGTTGTTACTGGTGCCCGCTAGGCAAATCGATGATGAACAGGAAGACAGTGATACAGTGATAAAAATTTTTTTTTAAAAAAGCACTTTGTAAGATATCAATAAAAATGATTAATGGGCTATAAAGTGCTTTTGTTTCAAAGGGACACAAAGCATAGAGATAAAAGTTAGTTACTCTTGGAGTTTTATTATTCCATACAAATTTCAGGAGTGTTTGTTCAATTTCTTTGAAGAACATCATGGGTATCTTTATAGGGACCCCATTGAATCTGTATAAAGCTCTAGGGAGTATTACCATTTTGATAACGTTAATCCTTCCGATCCATGAGCAGGGAATATGTCTCCATTTCCTCAGGTCTTCTTTTTATTTCCTGAAGTAACGTTTTGTAGTTTTCTTTGTAGAGATCCTTTACATTCTTTGTCAAACTGATTCCTAGGTATTTGATTTTCTGCGGCACAATTGTGAATGGGTTAGTTTCTTTAATGTCCCTTTCTTCTCTTTCGCTGTTAGCATATAGGAAGGCCATTGACTTTTGGGTATTGATTTTGTACCCTGCTACTCTGCTATAGGAATGTATTATTTCTAGGAGCCTCTTGGTAGAGAGTTTCGGGTTTTCCAGGTATAATATCATGTCATCTGCAAATAGTGATAACCTGGCTTCTTCCCTTCCTATCTGGATGCAATCCTTGGGAAAAAGAAGATGGGAGGTATCACTTTCCCCAACCTCATCTCTACTACAGAGCAGTTGAAATTAAGACAGTGTGGTATTGGTATAGAGACAGACCTGTAGACCTATGGAATAGAACTGAGTATCCTGAAACACATTCTCAAATATACAACCACTTAATCTTTGGATAAAGGAGCAAAAAAATATTAAGTGGAGCAAAGAAAGCCTCTTCAACAAATGGTGCTGGGAAAACTGGGCAGCTACATGTAAAAAAATGAACTTAGACCTCCTTCTAACGCCATGCACAAAAGTCAGATCAAAATGGATTCTAGATCTCAACATCAGACATGACTCTATAAGGTACATCGAAGAAAACATAGGAGAAACGGCTCTACGACATCGAAACGAAAAGTATCTTTTAAAGATGACACACCACTGACCGAGCAAATGGAAGCAAAGATAAACAAATGGGATTATATAAAACTAAAAAGCTTCTGCACCTCAAAAGAAACGGTGACCAAGATACAAAGAGAATCCACAGAGTGGGAAAGGATATTCACCCAATACCCATCTGACAAGGGGTTAATATCCAGGATATATCAGGCACTGGTAGCACTCCACAAGAAAAAAACAGCCAACCCCATCAAAAAATGGGGAGAAGAAATGAACAGAAGCTTCCAAAAAAGAAGAAATTCGAATGGCCAAAAGGCATATGAAAAAGTGTTCTTCATCTTTAATCATCAGGGAGATGCAAATCAAAACAACTATGAGGTGCCATCTCACACCACAGAGACTGGCACACATCCAAAACAGCAAGAACAACCAGTGCTGGCGTGGATGTGGGGAAAAAAGGGACTCTGATCCACTGTTGGTGGGAGTGCCGACTGGTCCAGCCCTTTTGGAAAACAATATGGGCATTCCTCCGAAAACTAGATATTGAGCTCCCATTTGATCCAGCAATAGCACTCCTGGGAATATACCCGAGAGACCGAAAAGCACATAGCAGAAACACTATCTGTACTTCTTTATTCATCTCTGCGCTATTCACTATAGCTAGAATCTGGAAACAACCTAAATGCCCGAGAACAGAGGACTGGCTAAAGAAACTGTGGTTCATCTACACTATGGAATACTATGCGGCTGTCAGAAAAGATGACATTATGAAATTTACCTGCAAATGGAGGGACATGGAGACTATCATGCTGAGTGAAATTAGTCAGAAGGAAAAGGACAGATATAGTATGACTGCATTCATTAATCCGACATAAACAGATACCAGTGTTTTACTAAATGTGGGAAATGGTAATGGCAGATTAAGACTCACCATTGAATATACACAAAGAGACTTAAGTGATAAACTCTAAATAACTGCAGGGCTAGCCACAATGTGTAAAATAAGAGGCTGAGAGATGCAGAGACAGAGAGAGAGAGAGAGAGAGAGAGAGGAAACTGGGGTACCTGCTATTAAGGCAGCGTGGGGGGTGGGCAGGAGGGGGGGGTACATTGGTGGTGGAAATGGGGCACTGGTGGAGGGATGGGTGCTGGTATACTGTATTACCAAGAACCAATTATGATCACCTTTGTAATTGTATGTTTCACTGTGGTATAATAAAAAAAAAAAGTTAGTTACTCTTTGGGCTTAGGGGCACAGTACCACAGTGGTCAGGGTTCACTCCTCTGAATTCAGGGATCTTACTTGGCTGCTTGTGGAACCTTAAATGTGACAGAAAACATATTTGTCCTTTTTGCAATAGAAGCACTGAAAATCCCATACTGTCTTTCCTGCCTCAAGCGGTTAATATGTCATTGTCTTTTGAATTTTAGAATTCTGAGATATAATTAAGAGATAATGTTCTGTAAGTTTAAGATATAAAACATGATGAATTAACACATATTAGACATATTTATAAAGGTATGTATGGATATTTAAATGTTGTGTAGTAGAATATAGTGTTATTTAGTTTTTAACATGTCACTAATTACTGCGCTGTGAATAAAACTTGGAAATATTATAGAAAGAAAAAAAAAGAAAATCACAAATGATTAATTACTGCTTGATTGAATTTTTATTAGGTATCTAATATAGTCAAGGTTTTTGAAATAGGAAGTAAAATAATGATTATTGCATGTTAAGAATGGAAGTTCAGTTTCATAAAAGGAAACATTTCACAACAGCATATACTCAATTTAGTTTTATATTGTGTTTTTACCATAATAAATAAATTTATAAAATGTTTTGTCAAGTCCCACAGTTAATTCATTGAGAAAAAAATTATGATCATCAACTGGAGTTTTAATATACACCCTCCTCATTTATTAACTATGAGACCCAGTGAAAATTATTTAATCTATGAATCGTCAATTTATCTATAAATATAATGTCATTGTTTTTAGACTCTTATTATGGATTGGTTGAATTTCTATATGAGCTCTCTTTCACCTGACAGGGCAAAAATATTTTGTGATAAAAATTGCTGGGCTTAGAGAGATGAAGTTTTATTCTTGCTACTCATTGTTACAAGGAAAAAATCTTAACTTCCATTTAAAATGTTTTTTAAAAAACATCATAAATTTAAAGACCAGTGATGTCAAATGAGTGAAGCATTACTTAGTGTAAAAACTTTAGAAAAGTAATTATTATAGTACAGAGTTTTTTTTTGTTTGTTTGTTTTTATTTTTGGGTCACAACCGGCAATGCTCAGGGGTTTCTCCTGGCTCTGCACTCAGGAATTACTCCTGGTGGTGCTCCATATGGGATACCGGGGATGGAACCCAGGCCGGCATGGGCCGGCCGCGTGCAAGGCAAACACCCTACCCGCTGGGCTATCGCTTGGCCCCATAGTACAGAGTTTATAAGCATTAATTTTAACTTAAAATGTTAGAAAACCTTCCATTATCATGATTATGTAAACATTTAGGATATTTACTGGTGTTGCATAAGAATATATACTTTTGATGAAAAATAATTATTGGCCTCTACCTCCTACCAAGAAGAGAAAATACTTTGATTATTCAACCTAATTTGTTCGAAAAATAAAATAGGGTAAATATTTTCCCCTGCTGTGTGTTAGATTTGGGTATTTAAGGTACAGTTAATCTCTGAAGAAAGAACATAACTCAACAGAAATTAGATGTTATGAATTCAAATTCAGTTTTTATTTTTACACACAAAATTTTATTTGAAATACTATGAATTATAAATACAATGCTAGATGTTTTCACTTAAGGTATCAAATAATGTTGTAAAATTTTTTGGAAGCTTTTATAAACTTAATTTAAAATTAGTTTTAGATAAATATAAGCAAACTACTTGAGGCTTTCATTTTCCATTTAAATGTCACTTAGAAGTCAAAATTTGGAAATATACTGCAATCCTTAGCAAACACTAAATTTTATTAAAAAAAAAGGAAAATAAATGTTCAAAAAGAAATTAACATACAACTCAAGGGCAAATACAGAAAACAAAACTATGAATAGAACTTACATAACTAGAGTCTATATACTTATGTTTCAGGATATAAAAGTAATTAGATTGAAATAGGGTAGTCATTGTTATAGAATTGTGATGTTCCTCAAATAACTCTAGTGTCTTTCAAACCAGAATTCTGCAGTTACTAAGCACTAAGTAACTAAGCAATTACTCCTATAAACAAGCAATCACTTTACCAATGAGGTGATATTAAATGGTCACTGATCAGTATTGCTTGTAGTAGTAAGTACTAAAGAGGACATAGGACATATAGAAGCTGCCAACTAAAATAATAATAATAATCTTTTAGTTGCACGCTCTGTCTTGCAGTAACATTGAAGACATTGATCTACTTTGCAGGGTGCTACAACAATCCTTCCACCATTGCAAATTCCCTTTACCATTGTCCCATGTTTCTTTCCTACTCCAATAGCAGAAAGGATAAAGTCTACTACTGGTGAATATAGAAGTTACTGTGTCTTAACATTCTCAGATATCACAAAGAATGATGTTTCTTAGAACAGTAGTTATACCTTCCAGTGTTACCAACAAAAATATACCTTCTGTGTTACTTCTTGAAGAAACACAAAACATGAAAATCTCTATCAAAGTTTATAGTGGCTTTAATTGAGTACTCTTGGTGAAACAACAATAGTGATTGCTAACAGAATTAAAATTCCTATTTTATTTGTTACCAGGGATTAGAAAGGTCAAAAATTCAGAGATGAAGAAAATGCTTTTGTTGCTCTTTTGTTCTTAATGATTAGAATTCCAGTGGATCTAGAAGACTTATAAGATCTTTCCATAATGAATCCTATAATCTTGGGGAAAAAAAACACAAGCTAATATGTCCTAATTACTCACACAGACTGAAAAAGAACATAAAAGCTGAAAATTGAGCCCCCTTTAAATACAAATTTTTTAGGTAATCAGGCTATTTATAGAAAGTTGTACTATAATGCTATTTATTCAAATCAAGTAGCTAGATTTGCACCATTAAAACATAAAAATCAGATTAATCATTTTCTTGTTCTATTTTTCACAATTCTCTAGTAATGTCATTAAAATATTTGCTTTTTACAGAGTATTGCATTTATGGTACACACATCATCGATCATCAATTGATTTAAGTAATCATTTATTTTTTAATGGAGCCGGAGCGATAGCCCAGCAGGTAGGGGATTTGCCTTGCATGTGGCCTACCCGGGTTTGATCCCCAGCATCACATATGGTACCCTGAGCACCACCAGGAGTAATTCCTGAGCAAAGAGCCAGGAGTAACCCCTGAGCATTGCCAGGTGTGACCCAAAAAAGCCAAAAAAAAAATCTTTTTTAGCAGAGAAGCACAGAAGTAGTTTCCATATAGTAAAAATCCCACATTTAAAAAAAAATCATACAAGAGACAGATTGAGCACATCTTTGCATGTGGGAGAACCAGCTTCAAATATTGCCACCACATGGGATGGTCCTCAAAACTACCACTGCAAAGAACTTTTGGGCAAAGAACTTAGAATAACCCCTTAGAACTAACTGGTATGACCCCTACCCCAACTCCCTTAAACATAGAAAACCATAAACATAAAATGCAGCTAAAATTCTACCCTCTGTTTTAAGATTCACATAATAACCAGAGGTTAACTAATCAGAACATAATTATTAGAATGTCATAAATAGATAGTGGTTGTATTTCAAGCTGCTATGATTATAACAAAAACTATAATGTCTAACTATTTTCTGATTATAATTCTATATATTTATATAACAATTGCATATTTTTTAAAAGACTATTATTTTTTCTTACACTTAGGAAAATTAGAGGGGACTACATTTGGAAGGCTACATTATGCAAAGCATATGGAAAAAATTTACCAAATGACACATAGTGTATTGGTAAAAATGCAGTTCTTTGTAATTAGATTATAGAAAATAAACAAGGCATCGATGTGAGGATAGAGGGGCAAAATATCAAGAAAAGATAAACTATTTTAACAGAATGCCAAATTTGGAGATGAATTAATAAAACAATGGGTATGGTGCTTGCCTTGCACAAGACTGATTGCAGCATCCTATATGGTCTTCTCACGAAGTACTAGGTGTGTACCAAAATAAAAATAAATAAATTAATGAATGAATAAATATTGAAAAGTTATAGATTTCTCCACTCATCCAAGAGATTGAGCTGAGCACATCTTTTCTATGTAATGCTAATATGCTTAGATTTGTTATTTAATATTCACAGAGTACCTTCAATTATTTAAAAGATAATAAATACAGGAAAAAACTAACCCTAAAAGGAAGTAATCTTTCTAATAGCATTGCAGTTTGCCCACAAAAATCACTTTAATAAAAAGTTTTAGCAATTTGTAGACATTTCTTTGTGTACAGTGACAATTCTAAAGAAATATACTCACTCATTTTATTTGCATATAATCACTTTTTATGGGGTGGGCCTTATTGACATTTGGTAGCTTATAGCAATAAATTATAAAATGAATAAAAGTGTGTACCCTGCTTCTTTTTGGGCTTTATCAATTTAACAATGTGTGTTGTGTGTGTGTGTGTGTGTGTGTGTGTCTGTGCTCTCACATAATATTATCACCAAAATTTCTTGACTCTGAGGTCTAAGTCTGGAGTGCAAAGAAATGAGAAATTCGGGGTGATTTATTTCATCACTATCTGACCATAAATGGTACTTTAGAGAGTAGAGTACCTAGGGTACACTGTTTAAGGAGAGTGTCCAAAAATCAATCAAATTAGTAAAGTATTTCTTCCTTGTTCTCAATCTTGTCAGGAAGCCATTTCCATGTGTTTAAGCATGCTGTGGGGAATAGTTTCTTGCAAAAATTATTCTCCTTTCTTACCATAACATTTCATCTGTTTTAATGAATTCTTATCATTCTTAAAATCATGAACAGGAAATAGGATGGAAACAAATACTGTTTTAAGGCTGCAGAAGACAGAGTAGCATGATGGCAGAGAAAGTTTATTTCCTTTACAAGAGTAAACATTATGTTCTCAGGTTCTAGAACTCAAATTTCCTGATTCAGATTGATAATATGTTCACTCTACGCTCATGGTTCAATGTGAAATAGCTACTAGAAATTTTAATTTACTTTTAGACATGACCCTGTTTCTTTAGAAGAACAAATAACTTCAAAAAGATTATCATGCTGGATCGGAATCACACTTATGTCATAAATACAAATTTCTATTATCTTTCTAGGATATTATCTGAAATAATACAGTGGTGAATGCAATTACTGTAGTTCTAATAAATTGACTCTGTACCATTTAAGGCGTTTGTGCCTATATCCAACTAAAACCATACTCGGAATTTGAATCGGAAAAAATGCTATGAGAAGACCTGCATTCAAGATAATTAAAAACTTCTAAAATGACTTTTGTTCATATTCAGGCTATTTGCTTCTGCACCTGTTCAGACACTGTTCCAACTGGCTTGTGGTTTAACCACTCCCTCGACACTCTTGATTAAGAACATGGTTTCATCAAGAAGGTCTGGAAGCTCTCACACCTGTTTTTTTAGTTTAGGTTTTCTTCTTTTAGTGGATGATCTGAAACTTTAAACAGAAAAAATTTGAGCTCAGTTATTTCTCTTCATCTGTCTCAGAGGCAGTTCTATTCTAAGAGATGTGGTATGTTGTGAATACCCAGAACAACAGGAAAGCATGCACTAATTTAATCAGGCATTTAAACATCTGTTTTTGCCCCCAAATGAGAGAGAATAATTATATAGGGGGTATTTTTCTGTGCATACATTTTATTAGAATCACTTAAAGATATACTTTTATTTTACTGCCTGTAAAGCTTTAGTTAAAATACTTGCTTTGAATTTTGCTTTATTTTTTCTGTAAAATGGATATAAAATTCCATTGTTAAAATGTCTTTAAAATTTCATACAAATAACTCTTACTTTATAGGATCCTGTGGCATAAGAAATTCTTAACAAGCTAAACTAGAATGGTCTTTAATTTTCAAATGACTGTCTTTAGTCATATACTCAACTATTTCTGACCCAATACTGAATTCAATATTAAGGAGTCTTTCATGCCAATTTGAGCATTCTTTAGCAGCAATATATATATATATATATATCTGTATATACAGATATATATATACATATACAGATATATATATACATATATATATAGATACATAGATAGACGACAGGCAGACAGAAAGACAGATGATAGAGATAGAGAGAGAGAGATAGATAGAGAGATGATAGATAGATAGATAGATAGATAGATAGATAGATAGATAGATAGATAGAGAAGAAATAGATAGAGATAGAGTAATAGAGAGATAGAGATAGTGACGAATAATATATAGATATAGATAGAGAGCTAAATCTTTATGACCTAAACATTAAAAATACTCTAGCATTAATAAACATTAATTTGATAAGTATAAATTGTAATATTTTCCTTTTACAAAGTCATATATATATATATAAAAGAAAAAATTGGGTTATGTTTAGCTTTCTATAACTTAAGGAACTGTTCATAGAACTACATAAGGTAGAAAAGAGATCTCTTTGGATATTTCTTTTTTATGACTTAAAAAGGCTTTTATATCACCATGAACATAGAACTGAATGAATCCAAATTATAGATTTTTAAACAGCATCTATCTATAAATAAATACCAATATAACTTGTAAGTTACTCTTCAAAATAGAGTGAATTTACATATAGTTATGCAAAGCATTCCTTTTAACCAAGTGTATGTCTTCATGCACATCAATTTTCCATTGCAATTTTTCTTTCAAAATTTTTACTTTTATATAATATAAAATATATATAAATTTAGGATATATCTACAGACTAATTTCATACTTGAAGGTCTGCCTATATATTTACATGAAATCACTATATTATCTACTAAAATCTGTTATCACAATATGACTGGTTAAAATAAATCAGTGTTTCATATTGCTTTATATTCATATTATCCACACAAGATTATCCAATATATATTAATGCCCATATACAATGGCATTGGGCTCCTCCTCTCCCTGCAAGAAGTAGATGCTCTTGGGTTGCACTTGCTTGTGACAGGACTAATGGAGATGTTACTAGTGACCACTCGAGCAAATCGATGAACAATGGGAAGACAGTGATACAGTGATATACAATGGCATGAGTATTCCAGATATCTGAAGTAGCTAGATTCTTGTATATATAATTATACTTCTACAACTGCTTCCAAAATGTGTTTATGATATTTAGGGATTTTAAGTCAGAATAATCATATTTAAAATAGAACTTAAAGAAATAAAAATACAGGAAACCCTCATATTTAGGACTTATTTCATAGTTTATCAGGGACTGTATTATACTTTAGACAAGAAAAATGAATTCTGAGGAAAGAGCATTATGCAATTACTTTCTGGGATATTAGCATGCATGTATATTTGATTCTTTAATAAAATCACTTAAGGGGCATCCCAAGTAATTTGCTGGAGTGAGTCCTGAGGGCTACTCTCAGAAGTTTTCTGTCAAGAAAACAGGCAATTGAAGGAGTGAGATGGGAAAAACGGTTCTGTTTTGGAGCTGTGGTGTCAAGGGTTTCCTTGGCTATATCTCAGCGACCACGTGATTTCAGAGAATCAAACCAGATTCTCTCACATGGAAGGCATGTGTCTTATTTTCTATGTTATCTCTCTGGTCAGTAGATGAATTTTATAGGGCCTGCACCTCATGGTCATGATGCACCAACAACTGAAAGTCTGGCTTCCACTGTACTAAATCACATACTGAAGCATGGTCCCAACCCAACAAGAAAAATTTTCTGTATCATGGCTTCTCCTGTTTTACAGAAAAACAAACCATGCTTTTTTATTGTCAATTCACAAATGACATCTTTATTTAACATAGAAATTTGAGAGCATGTATGAACATAAAAATATGAATCTAAAAAATTTAACATCAATGCCAAAAACATGAATTTAGTTTAATTTCAAAAGAATTAATGTTATCATTCCTCCAAGATTCATGATATGTCATCAATGAAAATCCCTGTCCCGCCTGAAATGAGTCTTTATTATATCATCATTATATAGAAGCAAAAATTAGCATGCAAGATCTTTTTACTGTATCTTGAAAGAAAGATAAAATAATCTAGAAACCATGTACTAATCATGGTGCTACAGAATCACATATACTCCACCATTGGTAAAAAGTCTAATTTATTTAGTGATTAATTCTTTTTTGAGTTTTCACTGCCACTTCATTTCCATCTCAATAAACAAAGATAACAGGACAACAGGCAGAGACCTACAACTCAAAACACTATGCTGTTTACTGTTGTTACCTGTTCAGCCTTATACTCAGGTTGTTATGCCCAGAGTCTGGATTCACAGCAGTGAAAGTCCAAGTCCACACAGAGTAATGCAAAAGCAAAAGGGAGCTTTATTGCTGTCGGGGCGCCCCGCGGGGTCCCGACAGGCGGAAGCGAGTTCCCTTCTACCTCGAGCCGGTGAGGAATGGGTGGACACTCAGAATCCTGCGGTTTTTAGAAGGCTTTACTATCACAGGTTCAGGCATACAAATCAGCAAAAGGAAAAACCCGATGCTTAGGATTCCAGGCTAGAACCCCAGCCACGTGTAGGCTAAGATGGCGATCACCACGTGTAAAGCTTCCAAGGGGAATAAACGCTCACAGCGAGATCCCACCGGGCACCGGGAAGAAGAAGCCTGGGAGGGAACCGCTAGTTTATACCCCCTCCCCCGCAACTCAGACCTTCCTCCCATTGTTATGGAAAGCAGGGAGGGTCCAATGCCCTCTGGTAATCCCCTCCCTGCATCTCACCTAGGGCCTTTACTGTGCTAATGTTTTGAGCCGGGAAGGGGAAGGCCTTTGAAATGTAGAGAAGGGGGTTTCTGAGATGGCATGTCACTGTACCAAAGACCAACACCAATGCCAGTTAAATATTTCTCCAAGCCTTCACAAGTCTCCTCTACTTCATTGTAGTTTATTTTATCAGGGAGCCATGTTGTTTGTTTGGAAGCAAACAGCATTTCTCTCTGATCAATTATAGGTGTCCTTACGTGGCCAGGCTAATATGCTGTTAAGATCTAGCTAGTTCCACGATGATTGTGATAGCATGGGAGAATATTTATACCAGCTAGTACAGCATACATGGTGGGATAAACTGCCACATTTAGACTACCCCCTTTCTACGGAGTGATTTGCGGGAGGCAATCCAGAGCAGATGCAGCGGCCCTTAGGAGTCCTGCAACAATTGCTAGCTAGCTCAAGCTAGGGGTCTAAGTCTCATCCAACTCAGTGGGTCCACCATTTTCCCACCACAAGCCCCCTAAGGGGCAGGGCCCATTCCATAAGGTTACACCCAAAACATCTGTGCTAATCTGAACTAAGGTGAGGCAAAATATGCCTGGTCTTCTGATCTCTGATCACAGGGATATGTAAATCAATGATTGTCATCTTGCAAATGTTACCTTGCAAATGCTAAATCTGTGATTATCATTAGTTCCACTGTTACAATGGTTCAGGAGCTTGCAAATGCCCTGTGATGAGTGCCCCTCTACCCTAATATTGTATAAAAGGTTTAAACTGTGTACAGTAAGGCAAGTGCTGCTATCCAGAGCTCCCAGTTAATTTTTTAAACATGCCTCCCCAGCTGCATGGATGTCCTTTCTTTCTTTCCCTTTCTTTTTGTTCTTTTCTTTGTCTTTTTCTTCTTTCTTTCTTTCTTCCTTTCTTTCTTTCTTTCTTTCTTTCTTTCTTTCTTTCTTTCTTTCTTTCTTTCTTTCTTTCTTTCTTTCTTTCTTTCTTTCTTTCTTTCTTTCTTTCTTTCTTTCTTTCTTTTTTTCTTCCTTTCTTTCTTCCTTCCTTTCTTTCTTTCTTTCTTTCTTTCTTTCTTTCTTTCTCTTTCTTTCTTTCTTTCTTTCTTTCTTTCTTTCTTTCTTTCTTTCTTTCTTTCTTTCTTTCTTTCTTTCTTTCTTTCTTTCTTCTTCTTTCTTTCTTTCTTTCTTTTTTCTTTCTTTCTTTCTTTCTTTCTTTCTTTTTTCTTTCTTTCTTTCTTTCTTTCTTTCTTTCTTTCTTTCTCTTTCTTTCTTTCTTTATACTCAGATTGTTATGCCCAGAGTCTGGATTCACAGCAGTGAAAGTTCAAGTCCACAATAACGATTTTATTTATAACTTTTCACTTTTTTTCTAAAATTACACACTGCAATACAAATCACAAAGTTTCCTCCAGGTAGAATTCGTCAGGCCTGACATATCGCAGGGTATTTGATGTTTACTTCGTTTTCTGAAGCTTTTCTCACTTTAGCATGTGTTTCAAAATAAAACAACTTTAAATCTGGATAAATTAATTTGCAGTTAGAAAAAATATTATTAACCAAACTCTTAGGTTTCACCTTGCATTATATTATATATATATATGTTAATTTTCACATCTCTATGGTCTTATAAAATAAAATGGTATTTTTATCTTTATTCTATTTTTCTAACTTCTATGTAAAACCATCTAGTAAATGATAACTACTTTCCTCATTCTAAATACAAAACATTTATTTTGTGCTAATAAAATACATGTACCTTAAAATCAGTTATATAAGCTATAAATTGCATCCTACATGTCATTTCATCATTTAACAAACCCCATTATATATATTAAAATATAATTTGCTTTGCTACACAGAGTTTCCATTTATTAACTTTGGCTTTGAGGCAACATTTTACGGAGCTTAGAGTTTACCCCAGACTGTGTTCAGGAATCACCTCTGGCAGTCAGGGGGCTGCAGGAAGTGCTGGAGGATGAAACCATGACTGGCTTTGGGGAAGACAAATACTGTGCCCATTGTACTATCTCCACACATCATCACAACTATTTTGCCTTTATTTAAACTCTCTTATTTTTACTTTTTGATTTAAACACTGTTATCTGCACAATTGTTTATAGTGCACTTGTTTCAGGAATTCAGACAGTGAATATTTCACCTCATTAAGTGGTGGCCAATGCAACCTTTCTCCACCAATGCCTCGCATTTCTCACCTACACTCCCAAATCTACCCTTTGAAAGGCACAAACAAAATTAATTCATTTTGCAATAAAACTATAAATGGAATGATAAGAAAACAATTAATGAGTCCATTTGTAATAATTGTTATATCTCACTATCATTTAATCCTTAGCTATTGCCTGAGAAGAATTTAGCATCTTATTGAGTGCTAATAAAATACATGTACTTTTGTGTTATTATTTTCATTCAAATATGCTTAGTGTGCTTTTTTTGAACTTTCCCATCAAATTCACTGTGCTCACACTGGGCTGTTAATACTGCGAAGTATGGAAAATGTGTCAGGATATGGGTTATTTATATTTCAGGGAAGGTGGACTGTGCGAATGCTTGGCCTGTCTAGAAGAGAAGGGATTATGCTCACCAAAAATTTTGAGAAGGTCTCAGAGTTTTCAGACCACAGATTAATCTACCTGGATAATTTTAATAATAAGTATGGCTTCATTTTTTTAATAATGGTGAGATTCAATTCTCATTAAGCTTTTGTAGACCCAGGTCTCTGAGGTATATGTTAATGCAGGGACAACGGTGGAGTTGAAGAGATGTGCCTGGAGCCGGAGGTGCTTTGCAGGATGAGAATGGTATTCGGGTCTCCCAAAGAGGAATCAAAAGAGCTACACTTGGAATATCAAGCCTCACTCAAGTGAAAGAAGAAATCAGGAGCTCCGACCTCCTTGGCTGTTCCAGAGTCAGGGAAGCTGTCTCCTTTGCCAAGGCATCGAATATCAGATGGGCTGGACATGCAATGCTTTTTTGGGGACAATCGCTGGACTAGAGCCATTACCCACTGGATCCCAAGGGATATCAAAAGATCACATGGCCGCCCACCTACAAGATGTATTCGGGAAGCAACCAGATGCCATTGGACTACACTGGCACATGATAGGGTCAAATGGAAATATTTTGGTGCCGTTAGAGCAAATCGATGAATAACAGGATGTCAAGTGATCCAGTGATTAAGTGATATTCCATTCAGTAAAATGATCCATACTATTACTCAGTAACTCTAGGCCACTATGTTTCTGTCATGTCAAAATATGTTTTCTAGGAAGTCTTTATTATAAATCACTAATGGGAAATAGTAATTAATTTTCTATCAATGGGGAAACAAAAGCAGTTGAGATTTATACAAGGCTTGATATGTTATTCGTTGTCTTATATATAGATTATTCCCATAATAATTTATGGTCATCGTAGGTCTTCTCTGTGCATGGTACAAGGCAATTTACAATAAAATCTCTGTCCAAGCTAGCATTCTCCAGCAACTTTCATTATTTACAGCGCACCTCCCCCTAGCTTTGGAGCGCACTGGAGCGTGAGGAGGAAGGGGACACCCCCTACCAGCCAGATCAGCCAACAACACTGCGCATGGGGCGCAGCCAGACGCCCCTCACATCCTACACTATGGAATATATCTACGTTAGACTATTCTATAATCCACATGCTCAACAAATTGTGATTTATAAAGTAGCAAAAGACAATATAGATGTTTTCACAAGGAATTTTGTTTTTCTACTTACATTAGAATTTTTTTTTTATTTTCTATAACTGTTATTGTATCATATGTGGTTTACAAATACATTTCAGGTTTTATATGAGATGTATAGTACTCATCAACACACTGGCGCTACTCTTCACATGCTACCTATCTGAATGCAAAGTGCCCTCCCAGTGGAAAACCAGCAGGATGGTTCTACTGTTCAAGTATTGAGACATCCATGACATTGGCAACTATCGCCCCATCTGCCTGTAATCTACAAACTGTTCACTCGAGTAATACCTGAACAGGATTGGGAGAACATTAGATGAAGCAACCAGACTCCATTGGGCTACACTGGCACGTGATAGGGTTAAATGGAAATGTTACTGTTGCCCACTAGAACAAATCGATGAATAACAGAATGTCAAGTGATGAAGTGATCAAGTACATTTCATATAAAAGAAATATACAGAGAATCCATTTTATTTTATAATGGAGTGCATTCTCTTAAAGATACATTATTGTGCCTATTAAAATGCTATTTTTAGAGTTGACTTTCTCTTTTACCTTTATCTTACCTTTATCTATAAAAGTCAAAGGTCACTACATTTTTAAATTTCAACTAGATATTTTAGTGAAAAACCTAAAATATGCTTATTATTTTGAGTCAAGTTGATGTACTGATTATACGGCAGTCAAGTTGATGGACTGATTTTTGCACTTATAGATACTGAATGCTATTACATATTATGAACACCAGTAACTTTTGTATGCCTAATGACAAAGATTCTGGGAATTCATCTTGAATTTCATGACTATAACACAATAACATTTTGGCAATATTATCAAGAAAGTCCTGTAAATATAAGATTGCCTCATCAAGATATTTCAGTCTTACTCTCTATGAGATCATAGTTTGCTTTCACCCATTTTGTGATATTTAGAAGAAAATAATTTCTTTTTTCCGGAGAACTCACTGATCCTTCAAAAGATCAGCATTTATTGCTTTCTTAAATATCTTTCAAAATAAGTGACCGTTGGCTTTACCCTATTAAGCATCATATATTGTTACAACAGAATTTTAAAGAGACTTCTATGGCTAAAAACATAATCTATATAATATGATTTAATATGATCAATAATCAAATGTATAAAATAACATAATATTAAATCAATGAATGGAGGAATTATTAGTAATCTGTTTCTTATTTATAGAGAAAGTAATGAGCAGAAATCATGGTATAAAATAGTCTTTTTTCTGGTAAGTTTAAATCAATGTAAACAGAATGTTCAATATGATGTATTTCAGAAAGCACAGAATGGCATAAGAAAGGATCTATATTGGCACTAAATCAAACATTTTTTGAAAATTCAACCATCTTTTTGCAGATTAAAACAGAGTAAGAACAAGGTCTATATAAATAAAATGTTAGTAACATACACCCTCCTTACTTTGAGCAAAAGTAAAATGCCTGTTTTGAAATGAAAAAAAAAGCCAAAAAAAACCCTTCAAGATAAACCTTACATTTAGTTAAACACAGATTTTACAGACTGAGTTGACTTTCTCCTCAGTCACATAACAATGATGAGGAATAAAAACTATTGAAAGAAAGAAAATGCTGGTGTATATCTGCCTTTACAACTTGCTAACTACAGAATTATAGTCAGAGTACAATGGTTTCATATCATTAGACTTTGTCTATTCTCTTGTGTTCTTTCTTTATATAAGTTACATCTTAGTGGATCCTCTGGAATTTGTTAAAATTCTTATTTTGTATTCTTATTAGAGCTACTGCAATGACATCTTCTAAGATTGCAAGTATGTCTATGCAAGTAATAGTCTAAAGAATGAATTTACTGGTATATTTCTCTCTTCTATATCTCACTATAAATGTTTATATGTATAAAGACTCTGGTACATACACAATAATTACTACCTCAGGATAGTAAATGTTTCAGGTTTTTTTGTTTGCATATCATGAAATTGAATAGTGATTATATAAATTTTGAATAGTATTAGGAATAAATCTGGATATTGTCAAAGTAACATTAAAGCCTAAGTGTCTATAATAAAACAACACTTACAAAATTCCAATATTAAAAATAATATCTAAAAATATCTCAAATTTTATTAGAATGAAAATACAGTCAAATGTGTGACCCATGGCTTTTATAATGCTATTTATGCATAATATAACATAAACTAAGAAAATGATATAAATACATAAAACACCAACTAAAATTTCTTACATCTACATATATTTTTAAGCTATATTCATCAAACCTTGAAGAAAGGTAATTTTTTTTAATCCAGTCATACTGAAAATTAAGTATACCATTCATCATATCATCTAATAAAGTCTTTATAGTCATCTTTTGGAACATCCAATGAAAACAAAACAAACACAAAAAATACATAGGCCTATTTTAATAATCAATGTGATTTTAAAATTCCAAACAAAATTCACAATGAAATACTATCATTCTATACCAAAAGATAATATTATTTTTTAGTAATGTTATTATTCACTTGATCACTTGGCATCGCGTTATTCGTTGATTTGCTCAAGTGGGCGCCAGTAACCTTTCCACTTGACCCTATCACGTGCCAGTGTAGCCCAATGGCATCTGGTTGCTTCAGGAATACAAAGAGCCTCAAACTGTTCATTCAGGGTCTGAGCGTAGAAGTCTGACCATCTTGTAGTTGGGCGGCCATGTGATCTTTTTGACATTCCGTGGGATCCATTCAGTAACAGCTCTAGTCCAGCGGTCATCTCCAAATCGCATTACATGTCTAGCCCTTCTGATTTTTGATGCCTTGGCAAACGAGACAGCATCCCTGACTCTGGAACAGTGATGGAGGTTGGAGCTCCGGATTCCTTCTTTCACTTGAGTGAGGCATGATATTCCAAGCATAGCTCTTTTGATTCCTCTTTGGGAGATCCAAATAGCATTGTCATCCTGCTTTGGTAGGACCCAGGTCTCTGAGGCATATGTTAGTGCAGGAAGAAAGGTGGAGTTGAAGAGATCTTCGGAGCTGGAGGTTCTTTGTCTTTTTTAGCTATTTCTTCGATGCTTTTAAAGGCATTCCATGCTGCTCTCTTCCTCCTGCGCAGCTCAGGTATTAGGTCGTTCATCATGTTGATTTCTCGACCTAGGTACATCGTAACTGCTGCATTCAGAGATGTTTGTTCCATTGAGAGTGAATGGGGCCTCTGGAACTAGTTCATTTTTCATGAACATAGTTTTGTTGAGATTCAGCTGTAGACCTATCTTTCCACATTCTCGGTTGAAATCAGCCAGCAATAGTGCCGCTTGGCTAATGTTTGGTGTTATTAGAACGATGTCATCAGCGAAGTGGAGGTGGTTTAGTTGCCAACTATCTATCTTCACTCCCATTCCTTCCCATTCTAATTGTTGCATGATGTTCTCAAGGGTGGCACTGAGTATTATTATTAAATAACCTTAAATATCAAACTGAATATGCTTCAGTAAAAGAGAAAACCCTATTCTTCACTATAATTTGAAACATAAATAATGCTTTTTGAAACCTAAAAATAATTTAAAAGAGAAATATATCATAGTGACTCATTTCAGTGAAAGACAACACAAAAAATTTCACTGTTATTTGTGATAAATTATTATGATTACTTTTAGAGCTGGGTATATTACAGTGATTACGGTATGCGCTAGTTCAATTTGGCTCAATGCAATTTATGACATGGTCCACCAAGTGTCAGTGGGAGAAAGCCACAAGGCCCCTCAGCACCCTGCATGGAGTTCTGGGGTTCGTTGACCCCTCTTGGGATATTTAGATACAGAGTGGCCTATGTAGCATTAAATACTGAGGCCCTTATATTGATACAACAACTGATTGTTTAAATATCAAACTGAATACTCTTCAGTAAAAGAGAAAGATCAGAATTGCCAGAGTAACTCAGAGTGTCTTGACAACTCCTAAAGAATTCCCTCAACAATAATATTTTAAAATTAAAGTAAAACCATAACATATATTATCCAAGCCATAAGGCATATTATAATGACAAGAATACTGTAATTATTTTCTTTAGCATCAGGAAAATGACTGAACATCATTAGTTTTTCACCTATGTTGCAAATAAATCCTACTCACTCTTATTTAGAAAAAAATAAAATTGGGGTACCAGGTGACAATAAAGCGTGTAGGGCAATTGTCTTGCATGCAGCAGATCCCAGTTGGATCCCCAGCATCCCGTATGGCTCACTCAGCATTGCCAGGTATAACCATGGACATCTCTAGATATTGCACATAAGCCAAAAAAAAGAAACAAACAAACAAAAAAAGGAAATATAATTACTTAACCACAATGGACAAATTACCTGGATATTATTGCATAATGAACTATGAGATTATTATGTTTGTAAAAAACAAAACTGATTGGGCCAGAGCGATAGTTCAGCGGGGGAGGGTGTTTGCCTTGCGTGCAGCCGGCCCAGGTTAGATCCCGGCATCCCATAAGGTTCCCGAAACACCAGGAGGAGTAATTCCTGTGTGAAGAGCCAGGAGTAACCCCTGAGCATAGCCGGGTATGACCCCCCCAAAGCAAAAATAAAATAAAATAAAATAAAATAAAATGAAATAAACAAAACTACAAAACTGAAACAAAAGCTTAATATGTTTAGTTTAATAGCAATTCTAAACTACAGCAGTGCATATTGTATATTTAAATGAATGAAATGCAATAATGATAAGAGAAAGTAAAAATATAAAACAATAGTGATTATATCATTAAAATAAATTGGTGTTTTGTATATAAAACAAATAAATGAGAGACAAATAAAATAGTTTCTCAAATTATTAACATTATTTATAACTGTAATGAGGGGTAGCACTATATTTTTGTAGATGATCTTGTACATCTTTTCTTATCAAATAGCATCATCTAAGTTGCAAAAATCACAATATTTAGATATAACAAAATGTCCTCCAAGAGACAAAAAGTTGATCTAAATGGGGCCAGAGCGATAGCCCAGCGGGTAGAGCGTTTGCCTTGCACGCGGCCGGCCTCTGCCAGCCTGGGTTCGATCTCCGGCATCCCATATGGTCCCCGGGCACCACCAGGAGGTAATTCCCTGAGCGCAGAGCCAGGAGTAGCCCCTGAGCATTGCCGGGTGTGACTCAAAAAGGCAAAAATAAATAAATAAATAAATAAATGTTGACATGTTTGATACTTCACTTGATCACTTGCCATCCCATTATTCATTGATTTGCTCGATCGGGCACCAGTAACATTTCCATTTGACTCTATCACTTGCCAGTGTAGCCCAATGGCATCTGGTTGCTTCAGGAATACCAAGACCCTCAAACCATTAGTTACATACTTTTGGAGAAAAAAAATTACCTAGTGAAAGATTTCTTGTTTCTAAAACTATCCTTTAAAATATAAACCATAAAAATATTTATAACATGAGACATATTATTATTAAAGAGGCAGTTGAATACAGAATAAAATGCTAATAGCTGAACTAGAAAGAAAAATTGATAATAATCTAAGTACCTACATTTTGTACTTGAAAGCTTCAGAAATTTGTTATAAGATGTTAGAAAAATAAGCACATATAAAAGAAATTTTAGTTGATTTGAGATCTAATATATAATTGATGAACATGCGAATTACCTTTCTGATATGAGGTGACGAGGTTTTCAAAAAGTATTAAAAATAAATAAAGCAAAAATAAGACACTGTATTTTTTGATGGGTACTCTGTCAAGAATAAACTATGCATGTATTATGAAAATACACTCTAATTGTTTAGAAATAACGAGGGATTCACATCTAGAATGAGCAGCTCATGACAAAGCAACAAATATAACACAAAATTTTAAAATCCATGGAAAGAGCATATCATTTTACAGGAGAATTAACTAGAAATAATGAATAAAAATACTCATAACCATTAGCACTCAGAGATAATGATAAGAGTAACAATCAAACATAGTTTTGACTATTGGGTTGGCAATAATCAAAAGAAAAAATTAATGCCAAATGTTAGTGGGGATATGAGTCTCACTGTTGGTAAGATTATGGGGATTGGCAGCAATTCTAGAAAAATCCATACGGAACATGTGCAAGGTTATTCATTTGCAACACTGTTAGCCAAGAAAAGGAGCTGGAAGCAACTTGAATACCCATCATCTGGAGAGTCAATAGAGAAAATGTGGCAAAAAGACACCATGGAGTCTTACAAAGACATTAAAAATCATGATCTAATTTACACACACCATCACGAACGGATGATAGACTTACAGTGCTCTGTGGAAAAAAAAGATCTAAACAAGAGCCAAATAATCTCTTATAAACAAAAACTGCATTTCTTCATTGAAGTAGAAGCAATGTTCTTTCAGGGAGGAATTCTTGTGTACCTAATATAGATGTAGTTCTGTCCTGCTGGCCTCTTCCATCTTTGAGAGCGGATGGACAAGTTGTATGCACCACTTGTCTGCTTTTCTAAGTACAGTTCCAGACTTATTACTCAAATAAACCATGGCATACCCGTCCATGTTCAAACTGTCTGCTGTCATTTAATATTTCTTATTTCTGTGATTTCTTTTTCTTCAGGCCCCCACAGAAGGTGTCACAAAAGTAAAAAAAAAAACTATCGTTTTCTAGTAGATTGTCTCTTTAAAACCTCTTCTGTGGGGTGGACTTCACTCAGAGAGTGGCTATGTGCCTTAGAAAATCCCATGCAATAAAATATGTGACATATTTGTTATATATAGAATGTGCACCCTACAATATATGCTTAATTATTACTTATTCACCAAATGCAGAAATCAAATATATCTGTGTCTAGGAACTTATGTCTAGGGAATATAGGAGCAGACTTCACTTTGGCTTTTTTAAGGAAATAGAGTGAACACAAATAAGGCAAAGAAGATTCAATAGTCCAGCCAGTACTGATAAACATGATGCTTCAATCAAGGGTCAGATGGAAGTGGAGAAATGGACATCTTTGCATATTTTTAACTTTTACATACTGAATTAGAAAAACATTATTAATAGAAAAGTGGAATCCAATTCTGTTTTGCCATAATCTAGTTTCTAAATTGATTGTTTCTTCCAAATTTGAAAAATGTCTCACCACTAACTCATTCTCTCACTCCATATATATGAAACAACATTATGTCATATAGATATATAAGTTAAACATATATAATATAGTAGTATAAGTTAAACATATATAATAGAATGTAAATTAAACTATATTATATTAGTATATATAGATTAATAATCTATTCATTACGTCTTCAAACAAAATAAATTAAGCCCATTCTTACAGTATACCAATTCATTGTGCTCAATCTTTAATTGTGTCTATTGAGAGATTAGAGGGGACTGGTGATTCCACTAACTGGTATCAGTCTCACCTCTTTGCTCACTACAGAAATTAGTTACCTCAAATTTATAATATTAATATATGATAATTTCTTTTTTGGGTCACACCTGCTGATGCTCAGTGGTTACTCCTGGCTCTGCACTCAGGAATTACTCCTGATGGTGCTTGCGGAGCCATCTGGGATGCCGGGGATTGAACCCAGGTCAGCTGCATGCAAGGCAAAAGCTCTACCCGCTGTGGCTGTGCTATCACTCCTGACCCCTGTTGACAAAATTTTTATCCAAATAATGATAAGAAATTGAGTCCAAACAAGGGTAAGGACCTCACTTTATCAATCTAATCTTATAGTGTGGGAAAATACTACTGGTACACTTCATTCAAATGCAAAAGTATTTCTAATATAACTTGAATGCTAACTAACATTTTTGCCATTTGATAAACTTGTTCAATCAAGGGCAGGCATAGTTATAAAAGTGTACACTAGAGCAGAAAAAAGAATGTTCAAGGTCTCTAATTATATGAATCTTCCACTTCGTAAATCATTTGATAAGTAAATTATAATTTTCTGAAATTAGTTTGATTTCATCACAGGTAAAATAGTTATGCAATACTAGAATACTGTCTGTGTTTAGAGAGAGAAGGCCACATTGGAAACCATTTGAACCATTTAAGGCCACATTGGAAACCATTTATAAGAAGGGAATAATGGACGATAAATTTATAGTTTTTAAAAATAGTAAATTTTTACATTATTGAATCATTTTAAAACAGTTGTTTTATAAAACTTGAAACAACTTCATAATTCCAATATGATTTTCATTTCATCTTAGTGTCTCTAATACACTGCACTATTTCTGTTTTATAAATGACTGTCATTAGTTTTCTCATTCATTTTAATGTATTTACCTCTTACTGATTTTATAGTTTTATATATTTCTCTTAAGCAGTTTTAGAAATAAAGGGAATTTGATGAAACAATATTATTAAATTGACTTATTTATTATCTCTTTATAAAACTAGTAAAATCTGTAAAGTACAGACTACTAGAGAAATAACTAGCTATGACTTTTTTAATTGAAGGATTTATCAAATACATATATGTTGAGCATTAGGAAGAAAATAAAACTTTTTTCTGATTTCTTCTCTTTTTACTGAATTTTAAAATAATCTTTAAAGAATATTTTTTATGAGAAGGGTGTGGTTATCATGCTAAAATAGAGATGTTCTGATAAAATGAGGTGAGGTGACCAAATATAGAACAGTGAAATTTTCACTTTTATATAAATTAGTTTGGAGATGACTTGGTCAGATTAACTAAATCCACAATGTAAAGGAAGGCTGGAAAATAATTTTAGGAATTCAAAGGTAAAATATTCAAATGAAGAGTAAGGGTTCACATTTCACACATCGGCCAAAATATAGCCCCAAGCAGACTTGGTAAAGGCATAAGCAGTTATAAGTCTATCTGATACTCAGAGAATAGTCTCATGTTCACTTGAAAATTTGCAACTGTTCTTAAGAATTTTACATCTCTTTTTATGCTTAGTTAATCAGTTTGAAGAAAGTTATGCACATATTGTAAAATTATTGTGCATATGTTACCAGCTCTCCTTTGGCTGTTTATATCACCAGTAATTAACATTTTTTAATTAAGACAAAAAACACTGTTAGCATAATACATGGGAAAATTGGAGCAGGTGCTTAGGGTAATAATTTGTATAAATAGCTATTGCCCTACACTAGCATCTAAATTATAATCATTAACTAGCTTTTTAGTGGATCAAAGTGGAATTCTGCCTTTTATTTAATTTAATGAAAAAAAAAAGCTTGTAAAGAAAAGCACACTAAAATTAAATGCAGGCACTAGAAAATTATATTATTTAACTATAGTCCTAGAACACTACATTTAAATATGGAGATTTGGTGGTGCTTGGAGGGGGCTACTATATGAGTAAAGAGATAGTACAGTGGGTAAGGGCAGTCGCTTTGAAAGTAATCAATCTGGGTTTGATCCTAGCATCTCATATTGTCCTAACATACAGGCAGGAGTGATTGCTGAGCACAGAGGCAGGGGTAAAGTACAGACTCAAAGGGATCATATCTGAGTAACAGATAGGTGTGGCCCAAATATGAAATGATTTAATAAAAAATAAAAGACAAAAAACATATCTTCTTTAATCCCCTAATATACCACTGGCCTTGTTATACTCATCAGTCCATTATTTAGGTCATATTTCTAACAAGAAATTTTTTCCTTTACAACTGTTTTATTTCCCAATTTTCTTCACCTTTCAGCAGAAATATCCATTTCTTTACATATCCACTCTTTGGAATTTGGTACTTTTATAGTATTATGTATTATGTACATGGTATTATAGTACTCTGCAGCAGGTAAGATCTCCACCCAGCAGACTAATCCAGTCTCCAGCCCGCAGATTAATCCAGTCTCCAGCCTGGTTTGTCAGAAACCCAGCCTAAAAGGACCCACCACGCAGAGACCCGCCCTTCAGAGGAGAGTATTTCAAGCACAGGAATGCTTGAGCCTAAGACACAGGTACACCCGCAGAGCAGAAAACAGCTTTCCCCATTGCGCGGCCAAGTTACCATAAATATTCAACCCACCCTTCTGAGAGAGCCCCACAAAGTAATGAGAGTATAGCGCCCGCATGGCAGAGCCAGGCAAGCTGTCCGATGCGTGTTCGATATGCCAAATCCAGTAACAGAAATGTTTATTTTCCTGACCCGAAAGAGCCCTTAATAAGGCAGCAGTAAGAAAGGCAAACAAGCAGTGCCTGATAAAATTTCATGGCCATCCTAGGCTGCCAAAACGAAGAAGGACTAAAATGACTGTCTGTACTTTCAATGCACGTACACTGGCATCGGAAGCATATATTGAGGGTCTGATGCTGCAAGCAAAACAAGTACGACATCATTGGTCTGACTGAGACGAGGAGGCGTCAGTTGCATCATGATGTATTTGACACCGGAGAAGAATTGTTCCTTGCAACATGCGACCGAAAAGAGGCATTGGTGGCGTTGGTGTCCTTGTTATCATGAACATGGCCGTAAACATTGATTCATTTGAATGCCTAACAAACCAATAGGACGATTACACTTGGAGAGATGTGGCCCACTGCCAGCAATTTCTATCTTCATTGTCTATGCACCAACATCCACATACAAAGAACATGAAATTGAGAAATTCTACATGGAATTGGAGGAGTTCTATAAAAAAAGATCACACCTTCTACAAGATCATAGTCGGTGATTTTAATGCCAAGATAGGACCAAGAAGATCAGCTGAAGAACTCCACATCCGGACCCATGGCCTAGAATGGAATGAACAGGGTGAGGGACTATCTGAGTTCATCATGTACACAAAGACCATTCATGGGAACTCACAGTTCCAGAAGGCTGAAGTGAAACGTTGGACATGGGAATCTCCTGGCGGACAGTTCCACAATGAAATTGACCACATCATCTTCAATCGACGGTTTTGTCTGACCTATGTAGCTGTCATCCCCAAATTCCAAACAGGATCGGACCACCGTCTCCTTCGTGCAAAAATTCTACTTCCCGCAACGAGGGAGAAAAGGCTGCAAAGTTTAAGAAGAGAACTCCCAGAACAACCACAAACTGGGAACTCTTTGGCACCATTGCAACAACATGGGAAGATGCCATCATTGACGACATCGATGAAAAAATACAACCGACTGGTTCAACACCTCCATGATTGTGTGAAGAATGCCGAGAGAGAGAAAGACAGAAAAGGATGCCTGTCTTCAGAAACTCTCAAGCTCATTCGCCATCGTGGCAAGGCCACGAGCCTCAGGAGACCAAATGCTAACGTCCAAGCTTGCTAAACGGGTGCAGAGAAGCGATAAAAGAAGACCTCAAAGACAGAAGAGCAGAAATACTGAAGATGCAGCAGAAACCGGGAAAAACATTCGCACTGCCCGCCTGTCCTTTGTCAACTATAAGACCAAGATGACTGCCCTCCCACGCCCTGATGGATCTATCACATCTTCCAGAAAGGGAATGGAGAAGATTATCAATGACTTCTACTCCAATCTCTTTGATAGTCACATTCACCTGCCCACATACCAAATTCCACAGGATGGATATGTCATTCCCAAAGTTCTCCCTTCTGAAATCCGACATGCCATCTCGTCGGTAAAAAGGGAACAGCACCAGGCCCAGACAAAAGTCAGATCCAAAAACCTGAAGAATCTGCTGTCGGTACTCATCAATACACTAGCTCGGCTCTTCACTCGCTACCTGTCCGAATGCAAGGTGCCTTCCCAATGGAAATCCAGCAGGACAGTTCTACTGTTCAAGAAGGGAGACATTCACGACATCGGCAACTATTGCTCCATCTGCCTGTTGTCTGTCATCTACATGCTGTTTACACCAGTCATCCTGAACAGGATTAGCAGAACACTAGATGAAGGACAACCATGCGAGCAAGCAGGCTTCCGGAAAGGATTCAGCACAGTCGACCATATCCACACAGTAACCAAGCTCATTGAGGTTTGTAGGGAGTACAAGATGCCGCTCTGTCTCACATTCATTGATTTACAGAAAGCCTTTGATTCTGTGGAGACTGAAGCAGTCATTGAAGCCCTAGCCAAACAGGGTATTCAAACCCAATACATCAAGATCCTTCGTGAGCTGTATTACGGATTTGCCACCAGGATCTCACCATTCTACAAAGAAGTAATCATTAATGTGAAAAGAGGGGTTCAACAGGGTGATACCATTTCACCAAAACTCTTCAGCGCCACCCTGGAGAACATCATGCAACAATTAGAATGGGAAGGAATGGGAGTGAAGATAGATGATCGCCAAATACACCACATCCGCTTCACTGATGACATTGTTCTAATAACACCAAACATTAGCCAAGTGGCACAAATGCTGGCTGACTTTGACCGCAAATGTGGAAAAATAGGTCTACAGCTGAATCTAAAGAAAACTATGTTCATGAAGAATGAACTAGTTCCAGAGGCCCCATTCACTCTCAATGAAACAAACATCTCTGAAAGCAGCAGTTATGTGTACCTAGGTCGAGAAATCAACATGATGAAAGACCTAAAACCTGAGCTGCGCAGGAGGACGAGAGCAGCATGGAATGCCTTCAAAGGCCTCAAAAAATAGCTAAAAGGACAAAGAACCGCTGGCTCCGGGCACGTCTCTTTGACTCCACCGTTCTCCCTGCATTAACATATGCCTCAGAGACCTGGGCACTACGAAAGCAGGACGAGAATGCTATTCTGGTCTCCCAGAGAGGAATCGAAAGAGCTATGCTTGGAATATCACCCCTCACTCAAGTGAGAGAAGGAATCCTGAGTTCTGACCTCAGTTGCTATTCCAGAATCAGGGATGCTGTCTCGTTTGCCAAGGCATCGAAAATCAGATGGGCTGGACATGTAATGCGATTTGGAGACAACCGCTGGACTAGAGCCATTACCGACTGGATCCTACGGGATGTCAAAAGATCACGTGGCCGCCCACCTACAACATGGTCAGACTTCCTTGTTAAGACCCTGAAGGAACGGTTTGAGGCTCTTTATATTCCTGAATCAACCAGATGCCATTGGGCTACATTGGCAAGTGATAGGGTCCAATGGAAACGTTACTGGCGCCCGCTGGAGCAAATCGATGAATAACGCGATTCAAGTGATCAAGTGATAGTATTATGTATTATCATCTATTAAAATATTTACTCAGTGAACTAAAATTTGTTAATAAACACACCAAATTTTCTATTGTAAAAGCAAACTACTAGAGGGGGATATCAGCAACACAAGATTTCATTTAACTCATTATAGAAAAATACATTAAACTAGCTGTTCATAAAAATAAACTGACAGTGATTCCCTATCATGTGCTATGCCACTTTATATGGCTTAAATTTTTTGTTTTATTTAAATAAATAGAGTAGGGCCAGGACAACTTTTCACCTGATAGGGAACTTGCTTTTACAAATTACTGACCCAGGTAGTTTAATCCACAGCATCCCATCACTTGATCACTTGATCACTTAACATCCCGATATTCATTGATTTGCTCTAGCTGATGCCAGTAACCTTTCCATTTGACCTATCATGTGCCAGTGTAATCCAATGGCATCTGGTTGCTTCAGGAATCGAAGAGCCGCAAACCATGCACTTAGGGTCTTGAAGAAGTCTGACCATCTTGTAGATGGGCTGCCACATGATTTTTTTTTTTGTTTTTTTTGGGTCACAGCCTGCAATGCTCAGGGATTACTCCTGGCTCTGCACTCAGGAACCACTCCATGGCGGTGTCACGGACCATATGGTATGCTGGGGATTGAACCAGGGTCAGCATAGGCCAGCCGTGTGTAAGGCAAATGCCCTACCTGCAATCCAGTCGGTAACGGCTCTAGTCTAGTGGTTGTCTCCAAATACATTACATGTCCAGCCCATCTGATTTCTGATGCCTTGGCAAAGAAGACAGCGTCCCTAACTGTGAAACAGCAACAGAGGTTGGAACTCCGGATTCCTTCTCTCACTCCAGTGAGGCATGACATTCCAAGCATAGCTCTTTCAATTCTCTCTTTGGGAGACCCAAATAGCATTATCATCCTGCTTTCGTAGGTCCCAGGTCTCTGAGGCGTATGTTAATTCAGGGAGAATGGTGGAGTCAAAGAGATGTGCCTGGAGCCAGAGGTTCTTTGTCTATTTTGCTATTTCTTCGATGCTTTTGAAGGCATTCCATGCTGCTCTTTTCCTAAAGTGCAGCTCAGGTTTTAGGTCGTTAATCATGCTGTCTTCTAGACCTAGGTACACATAACTGCTTTATTCAGAGATGTTTGTTCTATTGAGAGTGAATGGGGCCTCTGGAACTAGTTCATTTTTCATGAACATAGTTTTGTTGAGATTCAGCTGTAGACCTATCTTTCATATTCTCGGTAAAAGTCAGCCAGCATTTGTGTTGCTTGACTAATGTCCTCAACATCATGCCACAATTAGAATGTGAAGGAATGGGAGTGAAGATAGACGGTGGCACTGAAGAGTTTTGCTAAAATGGTATGACCCTGCCGAACCCCTCTTTTGGCATCGATGATCACTTCTTTGTAGAATAGTGATATCCTGAGGTGAATCCGTAATACAGCTCATGAAGGATCTTGATGTAGTGGGTTTGAACGCCTGTTTGGCTAGGGCTCCGGTGATCTCTTCAATCTCCTCAGAATCAAAGGCTTTCTTTAAATCAATGAATGTGAGACAGAACAGCATCATGAACTCCCTACAGACTTCAATGAGCTTGGTTAACGTGTGGATATGGTTGAATGTGCTGAATCGTTTGGATTCCAGCTTGCTTGCATGGTTGTCCTTCATCTAATCCAGTTCGGGATGACTAGAGTGAACGCCATGTAGATGACAGACAACAGTCAGTTGGCACGAAAGTTGCTAATGTTTACTGTCTCCCTTCTTGAATAGTAGAAATGTTCTGCTGGTTTTCCATTGGGAGGGCACCTTGCATTCATACAGGTAGCATGTGAAGAGCGGAGCGAGTGTACTTATGAGTAGATTTTTCAGATGTTCGAATCTGACTGTCTGGGCCTAGTGCTGTTCACTCTTTACCGACAAAATGGCATGTCGGATTTCAGAAGGGAGAATGTTGGGAACGACAAATCCATTCTGCGGAATTTGGTATGGGCAGGTGGACGAGGCTACCAAGAGATCTGAGTAGAAGTCATGGATAGTCTTCTCCATTGCCTTTCTGGTAGATGTGATAGATCCATCAGGATGTGAAGGGCAGTCATCTTGGTCTTATAGTTGGTGAAGGACAGGCGGGAGGTGCGAATACTTCTCCTGGCTGCTGCTGTATTTTCTAGTATTTCTGCTCTTCTCTCTTTGAGTTCTTCCTTTATTGCTTCTCTGCACTGCTTTGCAAGTTTGGATGTTAGCATTTTGTTGCCTGAGACTTGCGCTTTGCCACATTGGCGATTGAGCTCGAGAGTTTTTAAACAGGTGTCCTTTTTGTGGCTTTCTCTCTCTTGGCATTCTTCGCACAATCATAGAGGTGCTGAATCAGTCGGTTGTATTCTTCATTGATGTCATAAATGGTGGTATCTTCCCACGTTGCCACAATGGTGCCAAAGCGCTCCCAGTTGGTTGTCATTCATGGAGTTCTCTTCTTAAAATTTATAGCCTTTTCTCCCTGTTGCGTGAAGTAGAATTTTGCATGAAGGAGATGGTCATCTGATCCCGTTTGGAATTTTGGGATGACAGCAACATTGATCAAGTAAAACCGTTGATTGAAGAAAAATGTTCATCTTCTTGACCCTGAAGATGTCCTTCTTCCTGATCATAAAAAAAATGTTCATCTTCCTTACCCCGAAAGAGCCCTTAATACGGCAGTGCTAAGAAGGATGAATGAGGAGAGCCTGATAAAATTTCAGGGCCATACTAAGCTGCCAAAATGAAGGACTAAAATGACAGTCTGTACTTCAATGCACATACACTGGCAACGGAAGCATATATCGAGGACCTGATGGTGCAAGCGCAAATGATCATGTATGCCATCATTGGTCTGACTGAGATGATGAGGCATCAGTTGCATCACACTTTTGACACTAGAGAAGAACTGTTCCTTGGAATATGTGACGAAAAAAGGCATCGGTGGCATCAGTGTCCTTGTCAACTCGAACATGGCGTGAAAATCGATTCATTTGAATGCCTAACAAACCTAATAGGAGGACTACACTTGAAGAGATGTGGCTCACTGCCAGTAGTTTCTATCTTCATTGTCTATGCACCAACATCCACATACAAGGAAGAAGAAATTGAGAAATTCTACATGGAACTGGAGGAGTTCTTTAAAAAAGAACACATCTTCTACAAGACCATAATCGAGATTTTAATATCAAGATAGGACCGAGAAGATCGCCCAAGAACTCTACATAGGGACTCATACCTAGAATAGAATGAACAGGGTGAGAGACTATCTGAGTTCATCATATCCACCAAGAGCATTCATGGGAACTCACAGTTCCAGAAGGTTGAACCCAAACATTGGACATGGGAATCCCCTGGGGGGCAGTGTCACATTGAAATTGACCACATCACAGCATCCAATATGTGGTTTAATCCATGGCATCTGAGCACCACTAGGAATGACCCCTGAATGCAGAGCCAAGAGTAAGCCCTGACTACCACCAGGCGTGCCACTCCCCAACCCCCACCTCAAAAATAAAGCAAAATATTAACACCACAGAATCACTATCATTCCTTTTTTTCAGTCTTCTCTTTTAGGTTCATATTGTTTGTATCATCAGTTTCATCTTACTTGTACACAATACAACTCCAGCAATTAGTTATTTTATTGTACATTTCTATAAACTTATTATTAAAAAAGCATCCATAAAACAAATAACTAGCAAGTATGTGTTAGTTTTTGCTTACCACTGTGGGTTCTATAAAGTTAAGAGCACTATGTTCTAGACATGCCCATGTTTCTTGGAATGTTTGTGCTTCCATCTTCTCTGACGCTGAAACCCTTGTTTTGTCATCTTTGGCTGAGCATGTAAAAATCTTATTTTGATTTGGTAGTCATCTATAGTTTTGCTTATTTGCAGGGTTTTTGTTTGTTTCTCTTTTTTGGGGAAAATAGAGCTGGGTGTCTTGGGGACCACACTGGGTGTTGGGATCTTCATGTCACCATCAAATGTTCTTATAATTATTCTACTAATGCCAATTTTAAAAATAGAAACAGAGAAGAGTAATATTTTGAATTTAGCCAGTTCAAATAAACAAATGAGATTATTAGAGAAAAAAGGTGAGTCTTTGAAGACATATAATATGACCACGCTACTACATGTTTCATAATGAATGTATAGCTGAAAACACAGAAATCAGTACAGCTCCAACCACTTTTATTCATTCTCATGATACAGACTGTCAGTTCTTCAAATACATGGATTTCATAATGGTGGATTCCATCTTCCAACATGTGGAATATATAAGTCCAAATCCTGGAAGAGTTGAAGCAAAAAGCAATCCACTTATATGTGGCTCTGAATTCCAATTCAAACTCTGTTGTTAAAGGGTTAATGTATTTCACAATAAAGTGCAATAGGGAAAATTCTATTGCTATGGGTTTGATACTGTTTCATCAAAATATTTTAAGGTATAAACTTTGACACCAAAATTTTATTTTCCCTATTTGTGTGCTATAATTTGTTTAATGTATCTGTCCAGATAGGTCATGTGGCAGGCTACATCTCTAATATATATGATGTCCTATGGTTCAATATTTCAAACTATATGGCCCACCAAATACCTAAGTGTGGATCTTGATGAATATCAGGAACTGAGAACCAAACCATTAGATCCAAGTGCTGTGGGCCTGACTTGACAGTTCAGTTCTTGATGGCCCTCGTAGCATTCAGAGGAGCAGTTCCTTCCCCTACGTCCACACTCATTCCACTGAGTATGAGCTAGTATATTGTACTCAGAAAAAAAAAAAAGCCTTGTTTAATACATGTTTCTTAAAATGATATATTCAAATTTAATCCATAAATTGTATAATTGAATATTCATACTGCAACTTATAGCAGGTAAAGATAATCACACACATATACTAATAAATCAACTATTCCTATTTACTAATATCAATTCCCTGTATTCCAGCATGAATTTTACTTTTCATTTATTTGTGAGGGTCTACTTCTATACACATAACTTATGATTTATGTGGAAACATTTATATTCCTATGCTCTTTCACAATGGTCAAAATATGGAAACAACCCAAGTGTTCAGGAAAAAATAATTGGATAAACGAACTATGATACAAACACACAGTGTAATTCTATTCAGATAAAAGAAAAGAAAAAATCATAAAATGCATTGATGCATGGATGGCTCTGGGGTTATCATGCTGAGTGCAGTGAGTCTGAAGAAAAGGCACTAACACAGGATGTAAGTAACACCGAAGGTGAATAACCATCGAGACTGAGAACTGGTGGTGGGACAATGGTTGATAGACAAGACATTTTTGTGGAAGGTGTGGTGGTAGAGAACACATCTACCCCATTCAGGGCCTGAATTCTGTATTTATCATTTTATAGTCCCTGAGCACTACCAGGCACACTCCTGACTGAGTTCCTCAGTACCACAAATCATAAGCCCTGTATATCACATGTGCCACATATACTTTATAATAGTATAAAGTATAGTGAAGAAGAAAAGATATTTCCTATGCTTCCTTGGAGGAGTTTTGATGACTCTTGACAGAGCAAGACAAAGATATAATGAACTTGACTGCAGTAAAGATATTCTCAGATAAATGAAGAAGGTGAAGGAGATGAATTAGATGGCATCATAATTCTCTAAAAATGTTCATTACAACTTTTGAGTTCATTTTTGGTAGCTGAATGAGAATGTTTGGACAATTACCTAGCAATTATAACTATTCTGAACATCTTTAAAAATGAAATATATCATTTCACATAAATATGAATGACTAGTTATAGAAATGCCTTATACCTTAGATATCCCTAAGCTATTTTCATCAGCTATATAAAACTTAGCACATTTTTATTGAAATCAGTATTATTCCATGAGAAATAGTAAAATGTGAGAGAGTAGAGAAGAGAGAAAAATCAATTGTTTTAAAAGGTGGGCAAAATCTAAAAGATTTCTGGAGACACATTAATCCCAATTTTCCAAACCCTCTTTATAACTACCATAAAAATAATCTCCTTTTTTTTGTTCACTTTTATGGTCTGTCTATAACCCATAGAAATATTGTGTTTAGATGAGGATATAGAAATCTTAAAAACAATAAAATTCTGATGCCAGTTTTTAGCCATTACATAAAAACCTGTCAAATGAGGTGGCTTTGAATTCAAATCCCCAAGAGAAGATTCTTATCAAATATTTCTGAATTTTGTACAAAATCTGTTGAAAACTGCTTTGACACATGTACATAAATATAACTAGAATTCCAAATAGTGTTTTATAATTTATTTAATGTTGTGTTTTATAACTTCTCTTTTCAAATAATTATCTTTTTTTAGGGATTTAGCTACTTCTGGTTTGTGATAGACCCACAGCAACTTTTCTTGTAGAATGTGAAGTCTTCTTTTTATTTTTTTTTTTGAGTCACATCCCACAGCTAGAGGTTACTCCTGGCTCTGCACTCAAGAATTATTCCTGGCGGTGCTTGGAGGATCTTATGGAATGCTGGGAATTGAACCCGGGTCCAGCCGCATGCAAGGCAAATGCTCTACCCACTGGACTATTGCTCTGGTCCCTCTGAAGTTTTGATGTTTAAAAATAAATGATGTTTTAGAGCTTTCATTGACTGAGATTGAAAACCAGATAAGAAGTGGAAAGACCAGCTCTATGAAATAGGAGGAACTACATTATTTTTGACGACTTTCTTTTCCACTTTATCAACTTCGTTAAATCTTTTAAATTAAAATATAAATATAGTACATATATTACAGAAATATACATATATATGCAAATAAATTCATATAAAGTGCATATAACCAAGGTAAATCTTTCCATTTATTTTATAAACATATATTAAATACAAGGGAATTTAAATATTGTAACAATCCTCCCATCTTCTCCCTCTAATTATATTCAGTAATTCTCATTATCACAGAGGACGCAAAGAGGCTAAGAATTCCCTCCCATATCTATTCCCCACCCAAGGAGAGAGAAACTTTTCAAGCAATTTGAGAAAATGTCTCACTTGTTTGTTTTTATATTTAAAGCTGTCATCAGATGGATATCTACTCGACAGTTGGTTTTGTTTCAAATCATAAATCTGTCATGGCCAGCTTTATCATTTGCTGTCTGACACTTTCCAGTACTAATAATCTCTGTGAAGAATAAGAAGTTGGGGTGGAAAACTCTTTACAAGCCCCTCTCTGGTACATTTGTCAGTTTCATGTTTTTAACTCCTGGCTGTTTTTGTGGAGACATCTCTAATTCATTCTCATTTGAGATTCCTCATTTTATCTGCTTTATAGAGTGAGGTGTTATCTGATGTTATTTCATGCTGAGATGAAACACTGACTGT
The DNA here is from genome assembly GCA_021461705.1 of Cryptotis parvus. Lineage (NCBI taxonomy): Eukaryota > Metazoa > Chordata > Mammalia > Eulipotyphla > Soricidae > Cryptotis > Cryptotis parvus. The sequence continues at coordinate 66,404 of JAJIBD010001951.1, forward strand.
ATCAGAAGGGAAAACTGCTGAGAAGAAAGAACAAAAGAATTGCACATATCCAACAGCCCAGAATTTTCACTTGGGTTGTGCTAAGGTACAGTATTTACTTATATCCCAAAAGGCATGCTTCACAACTACCACTACTATGAACTGAGACAAAAAAAAAAAAAGACTACAACCAAAGTTTCCTATATCAGTCAAATTTTCAAAGTGATCTTATTTTGGCAGCTTTTAAAAAAAAACAGTTCCCAAAGAAATCGGTTTTGCATATTCAAAAAAATTGTCCTTTACAGCTTTGATATAAAATATTCACCTACAGGTTTCATTCTGAAAATAAACAACAACTTTACCTATAATTATTGATCTTATCTCATTGCAAATGGGTTTTCAAGGTGCTGTTAATGGGGCTGGCTGTTTTCTTCTTGTAAAGTTCTACCAGTGTCTGCTATATCTTGGATATTAACTGCTTATCAAATGGGTATTGGTTGAATAGTCTTTCCCACTCTGTGAACTGTCTTGTATCTTGGTCACCATTTCTTTTGAGGTGAATAAGCTTTTTAATTTCATGTAGTCCCATATGTTTATCTTTGCTTCCAATTGCTTTGTTTGTGGTGTTTCATCTTTGAAGATGCCTTAGCTTCAATGTTGTGGAGGATTTTTTCCTGTATTTTCTTCAATGTACTTTACTGATTCAGGTCTGAGATTGAGTTATTTAATCCATTTTTAACTGGAGAGGACCAGAGGGATAGTCCAGCAGGTAGGGCATTCGCCTTTCACGAAACCAACTCAGGTTTGATCTCTGGCATCCCATATGGTGGCCTGGCAAATGCCAGGAGTAATTCCTGAGTGAAAAACTGGAGTAAACCCTGAGCATTTTGGATGTGACCTAAAAAAGAAAAAAAAAAATGAACTGGAGAAGAAAAGAACAGAAGCATCCAAAAAGAAGAAATTTGTATGGCAAAAAGGCATATGGAAAAATGCTCAGCCCAGAGGTCATGTGGCCACCCCAGAACTCCCGGGTCAATTGCAACCTCACTCCAGCCATGGATCACCCAAACATCTAGAAATCGTCAAGAGGACAACAGACTGCAGACATGATAGTGGCCCATCGTGCAGCAACCAGCTGAAAATGGGGCTATCTGGAGGGCAGATGAGCCAGGGACCAGCCTTTCTCAACAAAGCCCCAACAGCCAGAGCCCACCACTACAATTTTGGTTACTTTCCAGGCTGGGCTCCACTGCTCCGAAGGAGCCCAATCCAAGAGAGAAGCCGGTTTTCAAACTCAGGTATGCGGGTCACCTGTGACTAATTCCTGAGGACCTTCCTGGAGCAGAAGGACTTGGGGGAAGGGCCGAGAGTCTCCTTCCAGAAGGTCACATGATCTCCCCAGAACTCCTCCCAGGACCATTGCAACCTCACTCCAGTTATGGATCACATAGGCATCTAGAAATCACCATGAGGACCAACAAACTGCAGACATGATACTGGCTCGTGGCCACTCCATGGTCAAAGACTTTTCAAAAAACAAATAAATGAAACGGTAGGCACAATTTCTACTCTGTAAGAACATAGCAGAAATTTTGTATACAGGGGATACGAACATAGCAGTAATTTCAAATATGGGAGGATACATTGAGGCCCAATGTGTCCAGGTTGAGATATAATAATCCCTATTAACCTTTTCTAAGAATCTATTTTGTGACCATATTTAGCAAATTCAGTCAAACACAGAAATATCACTTGATCACTTGATCACTTGATATCCTGTTATTCATCGATTTGCTCAAGTGGGCAACTGGATGGAGTTCTGACGAGGGAGAAGTCCAGATGTGGAAAATGGAGGCCCCTCATGGAGTGGGGGGGTCATCTGGCTTGTTGCCAGGCTCTGCTGGGGTGGCGGGCCAGGGTTAGAACCTGCCATCCCTTCCGGGCGCCTTGTGAGCGGCTGGGCACAGGGAGAGCCAGTAGCAGCTCTGCCCCATGTCTATGAGTCTCTAGTGTATTAATAATTGTTGGAAATGATAATACCAACCTAGAACTTAACATTGAATGTACTTGAATGTAGGCAAAGGGATATACATGATAACCTCTAAAATATGTATTGCAAAGTATAATATGTAAGTATACAAAAAGAGAGAGAGAAGGGGGGCAAAGTGCCTGCCATAAAGGCAGGCTGGGGAAGGGAGGAGGGAATCAGGGACATGGTGGTGGAAAATAGGCACTGGTGGAGAGATCAGTGGTGAAACACTGTATGATTGAAACTCAAACATGAACATATTTGTAATTGTATATCTCACCATGATATAATACAGATTTTAAAAAAAAATCAAAAACCAAAATCAAAGGTGCTGTTAAGGGCAGAGACAGCAAAATATATCATGACATAGTAAAATAATTAAGAACACTATGAAATACATTTTAAATATATCAACTAAGACAAATTTTTATTTTGCTTTGCAGCCATGAATCCTTGACTAAGATTCAAGACCAGCTATGTTTCTAATATCCTGAATATATGAGTATCAAATAACATGGGCAAGCTGAATATATTCTGAAATTCCTTTGAATAACTGTGTCATCTAGATCCAGTATTTTTATTTCATCCCTATATATGACTATATGCAATCAATTTTAAACATATCATTACTCTATTATAAAATCATGTTAGATAAGACCCATGACACACTTCATGTCCACCTTGGAAAATACGTCTCTCTAGCATTAATACCAAAAGTTATGCCTGTAGTTGTTAAGTAGTGATAGTAATTGCAGTAATTACAGTATAGTAATTTCCATGTTGAAAAACTAGCTTTAAAATACTAAAAATATTGACAGTTATGATCAGAATCACTAATGAATAGACAAGGTGAGCTGTTACTGTTCTATAACTCATGCTTAAATGCAAATTATGCTATTATAATCACAACCCTTTGCTTATTTATGTATTAGATTAAGTCTTGTCATGCATAGAATTATAATCAAATTCAAAATAAGTGCAATGTGACTGTGCTTTATCTTAATTGCACTCAAATTTGTAAGGATTTCTCTTATTTTCCTCTTAAAGGAAAAGAAAATATTTCATAAAAGTCTCCATTATAGGAAACACTCTGGCTCATTATTAAATCTATTTGAGAAAATTAAAAAAGAACGATCTCTTCTTTGTAATTCTTTACCTAATTTTTACTCAGAATTTCATGTTCAATATGAGTTGGGTCCTGATTAATAATTGTTAATTCCCAAGAATGCATTTATTGTGCTTTTAGGTTTAATCATTAATTTTAGAAAGATAGCAGTTTGGTTTCAGAAGAATTATTGACTGCTTGATATTTTATTTAGTCTTATGAGACGTGATAAATTAAAACATTGAAAAATGGTATAGTATAAATCACCTTGAAAATGAACTTATTCATTTATCTTTTTTGAAAACTGTAATATCAAGAAGAGTATCTATGGTTAATGTCATGAAATCTTTTATGAAACGTGCAGGGGACAACTGAGATGAGGAAATGAGGAAAGAAAGTAACAATGGTTTAATATCATTAATGTCAACAATAAAGGCAACATTTGATATCATTTCAAATAGTTTTGATCTACTTGTTACAAACGTTTAAAGCTCCTCCCCTATATGGTGTTTTTAAAATATTCCTTTACAATTTTGGTTCGATAGTTTTTGAGAAACTTGAGTACCCTTAAAAATTACTTAAAGCAATAAAACATATCTGGTCATTCAATATTTGTCCTACTACACCAGACATTAGTGAAAATACCATATTTACTCAAAACAGGAGGGGATAGGACCACTAGAATGATTGTAATGGTAGTGCCAAAGTGCATGTAGGTAAAGAGAATTATTAAAGTTGTTAACTAAGCAAAATTTTACTTATCGTTGCATCCTTTTTTTTTTTTTTTTTTTTTGCTTTTTGGGTCACACCCGGCAATGCTCAGGCGTTTCTCCTGGCTCTGCACTCAGGAATTACTCCTGGCGGTGCTCGGGGAACCATATGGGATGCTGGGGATCAAACCCGGCCGGCCCGGCCGGCCGCATGCAAGGCAATCGCCCTACCCACTGGGCTATTGCTCCGGCACCTATCGTTGCATCCTTAATATCATTAAAGCAATAACTCTTTGATTCCACTGTTGAGTCCTTTAATGATATTTTATAACTGACATTCCCTGTGTTTTTTTCAGAGAACATATTACAAAAAATACCAAGCAGAGCTATAGTGACAGTAGAGTCTTATATGCAACCAGACAACAGTTTTTTTTAGGGTTCCCTGAGCACCATCAGCAGTGTTCTCTAGAAACAGGTAAGAAAAATCTCTGAAAAGTTTTCAGGCATGGAACAACTATCAAAACAACAAACAAACAAAATATCAAGTATTGATTTCTTAAATTAGCCTTTGTTGAATCTCAAAATTACACAAATATTTTTGATCATCTTTTTATGCTTCTATTTCATACTCTGTAAATTTATTAGGAGGTAATCACTTGATTTTTTTCTATTGTATTTTTATATCTGTTTTCTATAACCTTTAAATAAGCTTAACAATATTCTAAGGTTCAAACTAATGATTGTCCTGTATATTCTCTATACCTAATATTACCTAACATTACCATCACTTAGAATACATTTTCTTCTGGAAAGAAATATAAAATAATATATTGTACATCTTAAAAAATCAATTTCTAAAAAAGTTATAATAAAACATCATTCCACTTTGACTCTTGGTCTATGTAAAAACTGAACTCCTTGGACTATATTTGAATTACTAATACTTATAATAATATGTAAACTATTCTTTAACTTTGAATTGTGTTAGCCCAAGGTAAATTTAATTGCCAAGTACAAATTAAAAATTTGATTGTTCATCTTGCTGAGCAATAGACTATATTTTTTTTTTGCGGTTTTGGGTCACACCCGGCTATGCTCAGGGGTTTCTCCTGGCGGTGCTTGGGGGACCATATGGGATGCCGGGATTGAATCCAGGCCAGCATGGGCCGGCCGCATGCAAGGCAAACACCCTACCTCCTGGGCTATCACTCCAGCCCTGACTATTAATTTTATTGAAATTTTTCTTTCTTTTCCTTTTTGGAATTTATGCTTATTTTAAAAGTATAAGTCCAGAATCATGACAAGATCTTTCTACAATTTAAAAAAGCAATCTTATAACATTGAGAATCTATTTTCTTGAAATTTGTAATAATAAAACATTGCCAGTTTCACAGTTTTGATAGCTCCATAGTTTCCAAAAAGATTGTATATATCAAATAAATCAGGCTGAGTATCCATAGATATTCAAATGGTCCTCTTGCATGATGGCTCAATTATTATTGTTGGTACTAATCATCTCAGTACTTGGCAAGACTCATTCATACTGCAGGAAAGCAAACTTTTACAGAAATCAAAACACCAAATGTTCTGAACAAAATAATTGGAGGATAAGGGTCCCTGTAGAATGTGAAATTTTCACTTGACAGAACCTTGACAAATGTGAGTGGGTGTTTAATCAAAAGGATATTTGTCATAGAGCATAGCTCACAATTTTCAACACAGTGAAGGAAATATTTGGTTCCTATGGTGCAACTTAAGCTCAAATCCAGGCAGATCATTCCAAGTCCCTGATCCAGATTGATTTTTAATTCAAAAGTCAATGGCTTGAAGATTTGATTTGTGACATTTGTACAGATATGAGAATAGTGGCTTACTTTCATAGCAAGAGGAGTGATCTTAAAATTTTACTCTGGTACCTTGAAAAGTTCTATGAGTTAAAATAAGTGTGTCAATTAAGAAAAGTATAGTGCTTCATTTTTGTGTAAACTACAATTACATTGAATCATAATGTTTTCATTTATACACATTTAAGTTTGAAATTATTTGATAAAGTAGAATGTTATGCAATACTTATATTTTAACTACATAAAATATTTGGAAAAATTCAGTTAGCTAATACTATCTTGAGAAATATGTTATTGATTGTGAGGTATAATAGACTTTAGGGAATATTTATACTATTTATATCTTCTAAGACAATGTCTGGCTATTAGGTTGTTTAGTGTCTAATCTTCTTTTCAGCCTAAAAAGTGTTTCTGTATTTAAGAACTGAAAATTATTTTTTTAAAATACAATATCAAGAAAGCCCAGTTCCTGAAAAGAACTGATTGCACACTTATACTTTATTCTCACAGTATTTGATAAAAACAAACGAGTTTATAAGCTATATTCAGATAGTATATTCAGACAATTTCAATAAAGATTCTATTTCCATCCATCCAATCTTCAATCTATCCACCCGATCTTCCACCCTTTATATAATTATCAGATTGTTTGGGTAAAAAAAGTGGTTTATAATTATTGAATCCTTACTGAACATTGGAAACTATCCTGAATCTTTATTTAAAACAGTATCATAGGTACTTTTTGTTTTTTTTGCTTTTTGGGTCACACCCAGCAATGCTCAGGAGTTACTCCTAGCTCTGTGCTCAGGAATTACTCCTAGCCATGCTCAGTAACCATAAGGGATTCAGGTGATCTAACCCAGGTCGGCCACGTGCAAGGCTAATGCCCTACCCTTTGTGCTATCACTCTGGCCCCACAAATGTTACTTTAATTGTCCCATTTTATATTCCAAGCTTATAGTAAATAAATGAACAGTTTTAAACTATTGTGCAGAACAGGGAAATGAAGAACTGAGGAGTCCAATCCAGAATATCTGACAGCTGAACCTGGTTGTTGATTGCTATATTTCAGATGTTTAAAAACTTGTTATAGCAACATTTTACCTCAAGTGGCATCTTCATATAACTTATCTCTACAAATATGCTGTTGCTATGCTCTTCTTAGAAGATAAAATTAGTGTGCCGAAGATGATTTTAAAGATTTATCTGATTTTTTGCACAAAAGTATATTTCAAGTAATTCAGATAAGTCATTGGATATATTTTAATGTATAGAACCAGTTTCAACATTAATCCTCGTGATCTCTTATTCTTGGATGCTATATTTTCACCTTTGAATCTACTCCTTATGCAGTGCCCATCTTCTTATACCCTAAGGCTGTACTTCTTTTCCTGCACTACTTATCGTAAGGAACCTTACTTTAATAGGAAACTAGGTGTTATATGCTCTGGAGATTGGAGTTAATTATTTCCTATATATCTAAATATCTTTTAGCATAAACTTGCATGCCTAAACTTGCACTGTAGAAATTGAATGTGTAGGTGAAAAAATGAATGTATGTTTGTTCACAGATGAAATTCTAGATGATTACTACACTAGACGTAGAGAACATTACTCTGATATATAGTGCACATTTTTTTTTTTTGCTTTTTGGGTCACATCCGGCAATGCTCAGGGGTTACTCCTGGCTCTGCACTCAGGAATTACTCCTGGCGGTGCTCGGGGGACCATATGGGATGCCGGGGATCAAATCCAGGCCGGCATGAGCCGCCACGTGCAAGGCAAACGCCCTACCCACTGGGCTATCACTCCGCCTCTGCACATTTTAATATATTGGAAAACCTTTCCATTTATCAAACTGACCTAAAATAAATCTATCTGATACTTTGAAACCCTTCTTGTCAGTAGTTCTCTCTGAAATTGTGTCAATGTAGGACTGAATGCCACATATATGGAAGAGACCAAGGTTCATCAGGATGGAATAGAATCTTAAAGATCTCTCTACTCCATCTTGGTTTCAGTACCTCTAAAGAAACTACTATGCAGCCATGAATGAGGCAGAGCAATGCCTTTACTCTCAGAGAGGACAGAGAAGGCTCTATGTAGAGAATGTTCACTTTCCCTTCATAACCAACCATTTTCCCCACCCCAGCACAAGACAAGCAGTTAATTTATACCCTCCTCAAGTGCTACAGCAGAACCAAGAGTGCTGCCTCTCCTGCTCCCTAACAGAAGCTGAAATACTGAAGAGTAGAGGCTGAAGAGTGACTGAAACATTATTAAATGTAACAAAGGGCCACTACTGAGGAAGTGACTGAAAAGATATTTCTATGCAAACCAATAAGCCAGCGACTGAAAAGATATTTCTATGCAACCAATAAGCCTGAGACAGCTAGTGTGGACAAGGATTTTATCAGTTTGTATCTGGGTCTATTTTACCACCAGTGAAAGCAACAATTAATTGATGAGAGTTTCACAAAGCCAAGTGTCTGTTTCCACCTCTGATATTGACCTTTGGTAGTGAAGTCACTCAATAGCAGATTTAAACTAGATTACCCAAATAGGTTTCTTTAAAGCTATATTTCAACCCACTCTTTCTCGTATATTGCATTTGTTCAGATCTTAATTAGTTGGGGAATGAAAGACCAGAAAAATGAAGATTTTAAGGCATTAGAACATAAGTTGTTAGTGTATCTGGCTGAAAAATCAGTTTTTATGAGAGATTGCCTGCTCACCAAGTAAATTCCTTACTATCTATCTATCATGAACTTCAATTTCCCAACAGCATAACCTGATTCATCACTGTTATGCCAGTGACACTGTGCTCTATCTGTCCTTGCCTACTTACTCCCTGAGGTAGCTCTAATATTTCAGGCTTATATGGAAGAAATTAAGTTTGATATCATGGAATTTCTTGCACCTAGAAAATTCGAGAACTGAATTTATGCATTAATTTTGATTCTTACATGTTACAGAACTCTTACTTGTTAAATAAATTAACATTAAAGGGACTTCATTCATTTCTTTGACTAAATTCAGCCAAAAGAGGGAATATGGTAGGGCTTTTGTCCCCAAATCAATGAGATAAAATGCTCAAACATATTTTTCTGAGATTAAGAATATTGTCTCTACCTTATACTGAACTTTCTCTGCATGCTTTCCAAACCAGGCCACACAAGATAAATTACAGAACCAATGTTATAAAGACAACTTAACTCTGTTAGAAGATGTTCACTGCTATTTTTCATTGATTTTCATATTTTAGTCATTCTGCTTCAAGTCATAGATTTCTTTTATTTTTTTAGCTTTATTGTCACTCCCAGTGTTTTGTGTTCTGTCAACCACTTAATAAATGAAAAATGCATTAAATTGTTCCATAATGAAGTGGATGTCAAAGTTTTACTCAAAAAAGAGGTCAGCTCTCTTTAGTAATCTTTATTTTTGCTTCCCATTTCACCTTTTCTCACCTATGTGTACCCATAATCCATTAACCATAATTGCTTTTTGTACTATCTGATTTTTGGTTTTCGGACTTCTAAAACAGCCTCCTAAAGAAGAAACTATAATAAGTCACAATCCTGATATCTAACCTTTGGACACTTCACCTAGTAGTGAAAAGTTCTAGTAATAAATGAGGGCTTAAGACAGTACAAGGATTAAGGTAGTTGCAGAAAACTGTGGTTTGATCTCTAAGCAAAAAGGCAGGAATAAACCCTAAGCATATCCAGCTGTGACTCCAAACTCCCATCCCCCCAAATTAAAAAAAAAATCAGGATTGGAGAAATTCAGAATTATATAGTATAATTATATATGATTCTATGCTAGCATTCCAGAATTATACCATATATTTTAATTAGCTCTTTTGGATGTAGACATAAATGATTATAGAGATGGCATGAAATTTATCTATGTGAAGGACATAAAGCACAGAAAAATCAGAATAATACTTTGTTATTATAAAATTTATACTCTATTACAGAAGATAAATTTAACCCATAATAAAATTTTAGATAGAAAGGTTTCATAGTATATTCAGAGAAAATATTATAAGAAATGAATTTGGGAAAAGACCTATATAGAATGTCCCTACAAAACATAAGAGTATTTTTCTCAGTTAGAACAGTAATATGAAGAAATATCCTTATGAAGAAATATATTATTTTAGCAAAAATAATAACTGAGAGTGTAGTGTTAGGAAATGTAGCAAGGTTATTTTTCTGAAACACAACATTCAGCAAGTTATATATTTAACATGCAATTTTATTTTTATGATGATAAAATCCAAACAAAATAAATCTCTGATTTTAGCTTATTGTTTATGTGGACAGTGAGGAAACAACTGGACCCTTGAAGGCATGGCATTTTAAAATTTTGATCACACAATGTTTCTGCAATAATTTACAAAGTTGGGTACTCATGGCTTATTTCCTCATCTGCAGATATAAAAATTTGAATTTTGTAAGATATCACTGATCATATCTTTCCGTATGATATTGTATAGTATACTAACATAATATGCTGTGTATATGTGCTACAAGATACACAATGTGTCATTAAAACATGTTTGTAAACTATAAAGCTATCTGCGAAAGAGAAAAAAAAATGCATTGAAGCTGAGTGATTATTAACTTCAATACTGATTTTTAACATTATTTGAGCTGCTGTATAATTCTACATGTTTAGTCTCTGTTTCTGGATTTATTTGTCATGCCCTCTGGTAAAGTCTGAATTATAATGATTTATCTCTCTTTTTCGCCCTTCACATAACTTAACCTTGCACCTAGTCCATGAATCCTGAAAACACCTTATATTCTCATACCATAGCACCTTCATGCAAAACTAGGCTATATTGGAGCTTATTCATATCTTTACTGACTAACTTGTGCTCATTATTTTAACATCTCTTTCTCTATTGTATATCTTCTGACCTCTGGTACTAATTTATGACCCTTATTTGAACTTTTTTACACCAGACATTGACTGAGCATCTATCATTTTGTATCATTATTGCCTTCTTTCCTGCCTCTGACAGTCTACAAAAAGCAAAAATGCTGTACATTTTCTTCCACTTCACAAAACTAAACAAAAAATGTTTGCAGTGTTTGTTTGTTTACCTAAAAGAGGCTTAAAGCATTTATTACAAAATATAAAGAGAAATGGAAGGTGATGGCAAGACTGAGAGACTGCAAGAAATCAGAACTCTTATTCTAATTCAATACTTTCCATTAAAATAATGAAGTCAAGTGGCAATAGATAAAGGAAAATAGCAAATAATATTACAAAGTAATTAGTACAGAATCTGAGGCCTGAACACACAGTGCGTGTATGTTTTGCACTGAGAGGCCATAAGTCTTTCCCTCATACCACATGGTTCCCTGAGCACTACTAATAGGAGTGACCCCTAGTAACAGTCAGAACCAGACCCCGAGCATTGCCATCTGTGGCACTAAGCCCCAAATAAAGAAAAAAAAAACTAATTTGAAAAGCCTTATCAAAGAGGTATCATCTTCTCTCATGGTAAAAGGATGGGTTCTCTCCATCGTATTTTTGTTACCTGAAAATATGGGTACATAAAGACTTGATCACTTGATTACTTTTTTCTGTTTTTTTTTTCGCGGGTTTACCAAACCAAAAACAATTTTTTTTTTTTTTTAAAAAAAAAACCACCCTCCTTTAATTTATCCCATCTCTTTGTGAGTTCGCTTGATTTTTCCCATCCCCCTCCACTCCAAACCCCCTACTCCCCCCTATCCAAATAACATTACAATCCCACCCCTTCTTAACTATCAAAAAACCCCCCAAAAATACAAACCACCCACCCTAATCAATAAAGACAGACACTAAATTTTCTTAAAAATCATGAGTAGTAAGTCTATAGATACTGTCTTCATCTTTATTTGCAAACGATACATAGTTAATAGCACACAATCTTCTTGTTTCAAATTTGCAGAATAGATATTTTGTAAATATATTATCTACCTTACCTAAAGAATACTAATTATTAATAATTATATAGTCATCATATATATAATTATTATTTTCTTTTAAAAATTTCAAAAATATCTACAGTCTTATTTCAATAAGCTCCTATGTATTAAAACGATTCAGTCATTCTTTCATATGACAGACCTTGTGTTCTTTATCTGACCAGATATTTTGATCAGAATGTTATTTTCATAAATTTTAGTTGGTGATTTTTTTTCTTAAATGTTATTTTCAAAATATATTCTAAAGAGATTATCTTTTAATGATTCATTTTTGTCTTCATTATCAAATATGTAATATTATTATAAGATTTTACATATAATGACAAAACCATTGTAGAACGATTTCAGTTCACATTGTTCATGTTAAAATTTTTAGGTTTTTTTTGTGTGTTTAAATATTTTGTAGGGTTTTCTAATGAAAAAACTAAAAGAACATATTAAGCTAACAATATGATAATAGAACAATTTTAGGCAAAAATTTAAACATCTCAAAAAGTAGCCTTTACCTATCTTATTTTTACTTAGTGTACCGAGATTTATGTCACTACTTATATTAGAATAAAATTAGATTTGTTTACAATTATCGTTTCAATTGCCTGTCTCAAAGAATTCTTTGAAATTTCCTAGCATTATTATCATTATGGGCATTTAGTAGAACATTCATGGTTTTAATTAGGTTGACAAAATTAATTTTTCATAACTTTAGTTAAAGATTTTGAAATTTTACTTTTTCTCAAAAAGTGAAGGTAAAGGCCCATTTTCAGGATACAGTGATGATAATAAAATAAACCTATTGATCACTTGATCACTTGAATCCCATTATTCATCGATTTGCTCAAGTGGGCACCAGTAACATTTCCATTTGACCCTATCATGTGCCAATGTAGCCCAATAACATATGGTTGATTAAGGAATATGAAGAGCCTCAAACCATTCCTTCAGAGTCTTGACAAAGAAGTCTGACCATCTTGTAGGTGGGCGGACACGTGATCTTATGACATCCCATGGGATCCAGTTGGTAATGGCTCTAGTCCAGCAGTCATCTCCAAATCACATTACATGTCCAGCCCAAGACAGACATTCTTAGACTTAGGTCACTAGAAATATCTATACATAAGTTTGTATGTATATGTATGTATTATATATATATATATATACATATTTTTAGTGAGGCAAGATCATTTTTATTCTACAAAATTTACCGAGAAAGGCATGAGGAGAGAGATAGTGAGAAGTATGTATTCATGACAGAGCAAGACTTCCCCATAGTAGAAAAGGCAACCAAACAAACATAAATGTTCAAGGGAGAGCACAAGCTTGAGAGAGCAAGCCTGAAAAAATACTTTTAGTGCCATGTTACCTAAAAGTCTGGCAAGCAATATATTCCCATGTTTCCAACAATACTTAATCTTTCTGTTGAGTTACACTGGAAGATGTTTCTAAATTGTGTGATATATCATAATTTATAAGAAAATATTTTCATACTTTCTGTCCCTATAGATGCATTGCTATGGAATTGGCAACTCAGAACAATGATGATAAAATTTTTTATGACCATTTCACATACATTAGCCTTGAAAATATTTCCTAAAAGACTGTTATCAATTGAGTACAACTCTGTTAGATTTCCCAGCATAATCAGAAGACAAAAATATGGATTAACTAACATCATTGACTTTCATATCCTTTCTATTATAAAAGTAACTTAATTAACTATCTTTTGATGAAAGACTAAAATTTATTCCTTTGTTTTCTGTAACAATTTTGCAATTTTTTTAAAGCAGAATTTCACCACCTGTAAGTTTTAACTTACTGTACTCAGCTAATAAATGGAAAGCAATGAGGAATAAAAGGAACTCAATACTGAGAGTCCGTAGATAAGTGAGTGATTCAAATCCTTGGAAGAATTTACAGAGCAATGAAGTGGTTGTTATATTGCCTTCAAAGAAATATTCAATATTAAAAATGAATTCGAAAATATATTAATGGTATCTTTTTTCTGTTCATATTAGCTACAGTATTATGTACTTCTTTGCTATGCTCGAGAACAAATCTAAAAATAGAACATTTGTCTCCTCATAGGAATAAATATATAGGGCATTCCTATGTCTCCTCATAGGAATAAATATATGTGTTAATACTCACACATGTGAATTTTAAAATTCATTATTTGTAAGACATAGTCCTGCATCTGACACAGATGACAGCAAATAGTCTACTACATAATGTTTTACTCTGTATAAGCTCAATTTGTTTTTATACTAAAAAGTTGACTTAACACAGCCCTTTATGACAACAAATATTGACTTAGTCTATGATTGCATAACAAATCAGAAATACAACAGTTTATTTATTTATTTTTTAAATGGGGAGAAGAGATGAACAGAAACCGACAAGGAAGAAATTTGAATTCCCAAAAAGACATATGAACAAATGCTCATCATCATTAATCATCAGAGAGATGCAAATCAAAACAATAATGACATACCATCTCATACCACAGAGACTGGCACAAATCCAGAAGAGCGAGAATAACAAGTGTTGGTGTGGATGCTGGGAAAGGGGACTCTCATCCATTGTTGGTGGGAATGTCGACTAGTACAACCTTTTTGGAAAACAATACAGATATTCCTCGAAATACTAGAAATTGAACTCCCATTTGACCCAGCCATACCACACCTGGGAATATACCCTGGGAAGCCAAAAACACAGCGGAAACAACATCCCCATAGTTACATTCATAGCAGCACTATTTAGAATAGCCAGAATCTGGAAACAACCAGAGTGCCCGAGAATTGATGACTGGGTAAAGAAACTTTGGTACATCTACACTATGGAATACTATGCAGCTGTTAGGAAAAATGAAGTTATGAAATTTACCTACAAATGGATGGACATGGAGAGGATCATGTTGAGTGAAATTAGCCAGAAGGAGAGAGACAGATATAGAATGAACACATATATTTGCATGACATAAATATATAGATAGATAAATATATATAACATACATTATCCATTATGATACCAATATCCAAGGTCAGACAAAACATGGACCAGGAGGTCTTTTCAAAACTGGAATCTACCACAAGAGTCTGGGAGTAGGAGGTTGGGTGAGACAGAGAAAGCAGCAGTGGGCTAACATTGTGCGATAATAACAGCCTAGAACTGAGTATTGGATACAAGCAAAAAGATACACATAATAACCTCTAAATGTATGCATCTCAATCCACAATGTGTAAGAAAAGGAAGAGAGAAAGAGAGAGAGAGAAAGAGAAAAGAGATAAAGAACTCTCCATAGAGGCAGGCTAGGAGGGAATCAGAGACATTGGTGGTGGGAAATGGGCTCTGGAGGAGGGATGGGTGCTGGAACAATGTATGATAGAAACCGAACATGAACATCTTTGTAATTGTATAACTCACGGTGGTATAATAAAATATTAAAAAATAAATAAATAAAAAATACAACAGCTTAGAATAACATATCATTATACGACTGTTTCTATGAATCAGTTTTCTAATGTATACTACTTTGTCTATTCATTGCTAACTAGTTTGAACTAATGTTTGACTAGCTGAATTCTCATCTGTAAAGTTGATTTAGGACAGACTTTATTTTATGATATATTTAGAACATAATTATCAAACCAAGTTTTCTTATATCTTTGAGAATCAGTACCTACTATTCATAATGAAGTAGTTACTGTTTTCAACTACTGCATGAAATTCTGATATTTGTAATGCAACTTCATTGTTGCATCCATAGAGTGGTTCCTCAGAACTAAAATATTTGCATGCTTTAACTATTTCTGGTCTCCTCTTTAGAATGTTGCCAGAGAAGAATTTTATAAGGCTCTGAATAAATCAAGCTTGCTGAGATAATCTTTATAGCAAGGCCAACAAATCACATGGCTCAATAATAGAAAAATCAAATTCACAATACTAAAGGTAATAAAATGATAGTGTATAAGAGATTGAAAAATTCTGACTTTTGGGAACAGAGTGATAGTCCAACGGGTAGGGCGTTTGCCTTGCACGCAGCCGGCCTTTGCCGGCCAGTGTTTGATTCTCGGCATCCCATATGGTCCCCGCACCTCCAGGAGTAATTCCTGAGTGCAGAGCAAGGAGAAACCCCTGAGCATTGCTGGGTTTGATCAAAACAAAAAAAAAAAAAAAAAAAATTATGACTTTTATAATCACCTGTGAATTTTTTTTTTTGCTTTTTTGGGGGGGGGTCAAACTCGGCAATGCTCAAGGGTTTCTCCTGGCTCTGCACTCAGGAATCACTCCTGGCGGTGCTCGGGGACCATATGGGATGCCGGGGACGGAACCCTGGCCGGCATAGGCTGGCGGTGTGCAAGGCAAAAGCCCTACCCTATCGCTCTGGCCCAACCTGTGATTTTTTAAGCCTGCTAGACTGAGTTTAGGGAA
The DNA here is from genome assembly GCA_021461705.1 of Cryptotis parvus. Taxonomy (NCBI): domain Eukaryota; kingdom Metazoa; phylum Chordata; class Mammalia; order Eulipotyphla; family Soricidae; genus Cryptotis; species Cryptotis parvus. Next base: position 82,486 of record JAJIBD010001951.1, read on the forward strand.
TTTATTCTTCTGATGTAGGATATTGTTGCTATATTAGTGTAATCACTTATGCATTTCAATCACTTGGTTAAACTGGGATGAATGTTTTATGATTGACTTATTCAAAAGAGATCAAGTGAGGTTGATTTTACTTTGCAATTCATTTTCTAGTAGCACAATTATGTGATCTTTCTTTACCTAGAGAGTAAGTCATGGTCCAAATTTACTCCAGTAATTTCCATAGTACTTGACACAAAATTTCTTGACACCTAAGTCTTTGATTTTGTACATTTTCCATTAGATCACATTTGGCCACATTTGGTTTCTTGATACCTAAGTCTTTGATTTTGTACATTTTCATTAGATCACATTTGGTTACAGCAATTGTGATATGAAAATTAATGCATTAGGGCAAGAGAAAAGAATAATTATTTTGCTACATGCCTTGCAATATCAAAAGTGTGATCCAAAAAAGCAAAAAAAAATTCTTGCAAATTTGCAAATTTGATTTTAACTAGAATATGAACTAAACAGATTATTTATTACTTGTCGCTTCACTTGTCTTCCCATTGTTCATAGATTTGCATAGATTTGATGTGGCGGTACCAGTAACATCTCCATACGTCCTGTCACATGCTAGAGTAGCCCAAGGGCATCTACTCGCTTCAGGAACATGAAGAGACTCAAACTATTTGTTCAGGTCACAGGAATGAGGTCTATATTTGTTACTGGTTTTGGCATATCAAATATGACACGAGTAGCTTGCAGGCTCTGCGCTGCAGGTGAGATATTCTTGTAGTAGCCTCTCATCTCGTACATTTATTGATTAAAATAAATTCATTTGAACACTTGACATCCGTTATTCATCAGTTTGCTCGAATGGGCACCAGTAACATTTCCATTTGACCCTATCACGTGCCATTGTAGCCCAATGGCATCTTGTTGCTTATGGATTATGAAGAGCCTCGGACCGTTTGTTCAGGGTCTTGACGAAAAGTCCAACAAACTTGTAGGTGGGCGGCCACATGTTCTTTTGACATACAGTGGGATCCAGTTGGTAACGACTCGAGTTCAGCAGATTAAAATAAATTACATATTAAAAATGATGAAATTGATAAATACATGATCAGTTAAGATTCATTTTAATAATGTAGAAAAATATAATGCTAAAATAGCATAAATTAATCAATTTTCTAAATATGGAAACAAAATGCTAAAATTTAAATAAAACTATAAAATAATTTTATAAATCCTTATATAAAAAATAAAGTAGGACTTGAAGTAAACAGAGGGAATATTTTCCATTGAAACTAAATTACTCCCTTACATTTTAACTTTTTTTGCTGAGAATGGTAGTTCAGAGCTATAATGCAGTGGGTTTGAAGCTTGCCTTGCCTGAGACCAACCCAAGTTATATCTGTTATGGTCTCTTGAGCTTTCTAGTAGTGATCTCTGAGCAGGGAATCAGAAATAATCCCTGAGAACCTCCAGAGTAGCCAAAACCAAACAAAAAAATAAAAGAAATTAGGGCTGGAGCGATAGCCCAGCGGGTAGGAAGTTTGCCTTGCACGTGGTAGGCTTGTGCCAGCCCAGGTTCGATCCCGGCATGCCATATGGTCCCCTGAGCACTTCCAGGAGTAATTCCTTAGTTCCTGAGTGCAGAGCCAGGAGTAACCCCTGAGCATCGCTGGGTGTGACCCAAAAAGCAAAAAATAAATAAATAAATAAATAAATAAATAAAAATAAAAAATAAAAGAAATGGTGGTACCTACAAAAGAAGAATGCTAATTTTTAATTGCTTGCATTTTATTCAATTCATATACAATAAAATATACCATCAAAAACAAACCACTAGACATGTTCCCTCTAATGTCACTAATTATCTTTTAAAACATCTTATTTTAAAAATGAAATCATATTCTTTGGATCAGAAAGTTTGAAGGAAATCAAAACTAGAATTTTAACTAGAATATGAACTAAACAGATTAAGATACAGATATACTTAAAAATCGCCAAGACTTTCTGTGGGTCAACACTCTTTACTTAACTTGCACAAACTTTCAGAAAGATAATAGTAAGCAAACTGAATGGCTCACATTTAATTATTCTTCAACTCTTGTGATCTCTCATAGACAATTAGATTCAATTTCAGTGTGGCTTCCAGGTAGGGGAAACTGAACTTTTATTCATACTGGATCAATATTGGCATAATTTCACTTGAACAATAACTTGGCAGTTTTAAAGGAGACAATGATTGACTAGTCATCCATGACAGCAGCTCTTAGAAGATAGAAAAGAGGAAGGTCTTCAAACCTTTGAAGGCATGAAAAAGGCTTGGAAAAGCGAACTTTCCAGAAATCAGGCTTCTGGCAGCTCCAACATTTGAAATATTTCTCTCATCTTTTGATGCCTCTTAGTATACACACTAGTCTCTTAATTTCATATCAATAACTACTATCATGGTTCACTAGATAACAAAGCCAGAAAGATGTTTTGTTTTCAATATACAGAAGTTCAGGAATTTAAAAGCTTTTCAGAGATTTTAAGCTAGCTGTCTATTGTATGTATAAGGTATACCATACTGGAATTTTATTTAACTTCTATTATTATGGAAAAGAGAAATATTTAACAAAAAAATAAAGGCATGGTTTAAGCCATAGATATAGTTCTTGCGAGCATAAACAAACCTGTATCATAAACTGATGAGTTATAGATAATGACATTTATTTTTCATAGTTCTCAAGACGTCACTCTCCACCCTGACAAGCAGGACATACCCTTCAGCCGCTCCATGTAGCCAAAGGACACATGGCCTGTGTCCCGGTTGTCCCACTGGCGGTCCTTGATAAGCGCAGCGAACATGGCTGTGGTAAAGATGGTAAAGAAAGATTATCGCTAGGTGTCCGCCAGGTGTCTGCCAGGAGTTCCTTCTTTCACTTGTCCTCACTCAATTGAAAGAAGGAATCTGGAGCTCCGACCTCCATCGCTGTTCCAGAGTCAGGGATGCTATCTCTTGCCAAGACATCGAAAATCAGATGGACTGGACATGTAATGCGATTTGGAGATGACTGCTAGACTAGAGCGTTACCAACTGGATCCCATGGGATGTCAAAATATCTCGTGGCCGCCCACCTACAAGATGGTCAGACTTCTTTGTCAAGACCCTGATTAACGGTTTGAGGCTCTTCAGTATTCCTGAAGCAACCCAATGCCATTGGGCTACACTTGTATGTGGTAGGGTCAAATGGAAATGTTCTGGCGCCCACTCGAGCAAATCTATGAATAACGGGATGTCAAGTGATCAACTTCTCAAGAAGAGAAAGCCAAAATCAAGTCATCATCAGTTTGGGTGTTCTGTGAGCTCACTACCTCATTTTCTGACTCGGAGGTGGCCAACCTTCCCATGATTAGCTTCCCCTCACTCTATTATAGAGTTTTTTCCCTGGAATCTCTTTCATACAGATATTAATCCCAATAATACATTTGTCATCTTCTTGATTAACTTACCTCTTAAATATTCAGTCTCCATAACTGTATCAATCAGAACTTTATTTTCTTTCCTCTTATCACACCAGAGAAGTGATTTTTTTTTGGTTATCAAAACTTGCTTTTAGATTTTGAGGCATCATGTCTCAGAGTTTGATATTTTCTTTTTTTGTAAACATATTGACAGTAGTGTAAATATTTATGTTTTACACTTATATTAGTTATAGTTAAGGTTCTACAAGTACAGAGGTTTTAATATCTATATATTTGATGCATAAAATTGCCTCTACTGTCATTTAAGTGGCAAAGGCTCTGCACTAATGTCTTTGGTCACTTCAAATCTACCTCTTCTTTCCATATCTATATTAATTCTGTCTATGATTTGTCTATAAGATAACAAGAATTGATTAGCATTTGACTGTTGCTTTAATTTTTGGCTTGTTGTGACTGCTCTGACACCAAGTTGCTCAGCTTTCTCCAGCGCAGCAGAGCTTTTAACAAATGTTTCTGGAAGAGTTCATATTTACGCATATTTACATATTTCAACAGTTACTCTGAAATTTCCATAAATAATGTTCCTATATATGTGAATTTTTCACACTCACAAAGGGAGCAAGGAGTTTAAGAAGCATATCCTGAAGTTGTATTGACTTAGGAAGCACAGTGTTTGCATTTATACACATACGAATTATACTTCAATGCAATAAAAAACATAAAACTTTCCCTTAAGCAACTTGTTTTTATATATTTAAGAATTCTTTAGCTATTATGCTACACTGTATCCCAGCTGAGGCAGTGAATCTTAAACCAATTTACCACATGCTTATTAAAAACCTACCAGATACTGGGAGTATAGCAGTTTGTTTAAAAGAAAACTTCTGATAAGATGACATATTATCTAATGAGAAAGGCATTAAACAAATAACAAAAATCAATATGTCATTTAAATAGAAAATGCATGACCCATGATGAAAGACTATAAGACTAAATGTGTTATTTTGATTTATGGGAGGATCTGAAACCTGCATTTGATTAAGTGACATTTAACCTGAAAACTAGAGAAATTATATTAAGGGGGCTATCAAAGTATGCAATATTAATGTTATTTTAGTGCATTGAACTGGGGTTTGGGTACAGGTCATCAATATGGTATATCAAATTTAATATAAAATTCTTAGGAAAAAATGAGTGGTACCTAAGTGGCCAATATTATTATTAATTAATGCAATAATGATGTCTATTCTTCAGGAAAATTTAAGCATCCACAGTGGAGAGGTTCTGTTTTCCATCAGGTAAGTATTAAAAAGTAGTTCAACAATATACCTCAGAATACACTGGGTGATAGCAATAATTTAGAAGAAGCAGAAAGTATGACAGTATCTGTAACAAGCAGTGATATTTAGATAATATGTAGATACTGATGCTTGGGGGAAAACATGATCATCTCAGTGGCCAAGACCATCTGAGGATATTAGTGACAGATAACTGAGTATTATAGACACAGTCCAATGTGAATCTAGGTTCCCTAGGACTCCAAATATATTACACACTCATTTTCCTCTGTCAGTGTTCTCTTCTTGCACTATCTTTCCATTTCATTCCTGCACTTGACTTTCATGCATTGAATAGATATTTTGTTTGTGATGTATCTTCTGATCAAATTTTGAGTAGATATCCCTATGGCAGATATCCACAGACACCTACAAAGAGCTTATAGATCACAATTACAGTAATCAATAATCAAGGTTGTAAATAAATCTGACCTACTGCAGCTTGCTTGAATAAAAAGGGGTTCAAAAAACAGATAGTTTCAAAAAATGTGGGAAGATTCTGAAACTCTCTCCCACAAGTTCTCTCTTTCCTATGTGGGTTGGCCAGAATAATCCACTTTGACTAATGGAAGGTGTTATAGGTGATGTGATTATCATAGTGCAAAATCAGTAAGGCTACTGAAATTTAACTTTGCATGGACTCTAAACTTGTTTCTCATGGCATCTCATTCTAATCATATAGGCATGTCCCAAAATCTTAATTGTTAAGTAGGAAAAATATTTCAAATGTAAAAACTGTGCTTATAAATATTTTTTTCCTTTTTGAGAGGAATAGCACCTACATGTATGATCTACGTACCTAGCTGAGTTTTGATAATGATCAAAAATCTTTGTGAGTTCAAAAATATCTTTATTTTTTTTCTGTCAGATGAAATGAATAGGGATGAAAGTAAAGTTTGAAATGAGGATAATAAATTAAATACTTGTAGGAAATTAATATTTTTATTTGTCTATTTTCTATTTCTAGAAAGTGTGTATAAGTAGGAATTAATTTCTTGGATATGAAGAATAACTCATGGTCTTCTGAGTAGTTTGTCATTTCTTGAAGACTGGCAAAGAATAGTAGAGACTTCTCTGACTACCACCAAATGAAGAAATTAGATGATATTGGAGCAATGTGGATTTTGAAAGTGAGAGAATCTAATAAATGGTATAAAACCATAAGATCTTTCATCTTGAGAAGAAGCTGCAAATGCTTTGAGAGGTCACATATGTTTCTTTGAGACAGCAGTCTCAGTGAAGCTGACGAATCAATGGCCAAATGTCTGAGAAAAGAGATTCTTGCCCCTTGACACAATTTGACAATGAGACTTTAACACTTTCTAACAGAGATTCTAGGCATTGTGGAGTGGGTCAATCTTCCCTAAGGTTATCTGTTTGAATTTCAGATCCACTGAATCCAAGAGCCAAATAAGATGGTGCTAAATATCGAACAATTTTGATATGTAGTTCTAAAAGCTAAATCCTGTGAGCAAACATGTATCAAGTAAGCTATCAGAACTTTCTTAGAATATACAAAGAAAAAATGAAATCCAAATAGCCATTCATGCACAGGTAGAAAAGATAATAATTTGAGATATCAGAATGTTCTCTAGTGAAGGCCAGTTCAGTTGCTTCAGATATGCCTTATGAGAATGGCAATGGAAAGGAAGATTCTTCCTTTCAGCTACTACTGAATTCCATCTCCTATAAGATCTCTGACAAAGATACCTGCATGTACCCATAAGTCCTCTGGCACAGATCACTGTTCATATATACAGATATCTACATATTAATACCATTTGAGCACACAGTATCTGGAATTCATACATTGTTTTCTCTTTTTTTGTCTCTATAGGATCAAAAAACCAAGATTAGAGTTGAGTGTACTACAGTATCTATAATATATGCCGTAATACTATACATTCCTTCATGGGAACTGAGTACCTAGAGGGAAGTGCACAGGTCTTAATCATTGTTGCAACCTCAGTAACTAGTAGAGTATCTGACAATGAACCAAAGCTTGATATTAGTGTATCAAAAAAAATAAAAGGGTTTTCTTTTCTTTAATAGTTTCCTGACTCACATGCAAAAGTTCTCACAAACATTCTAAGTGTGTTGTTCTAACTAAGGCTACTCACAAAAGGTGTGGTCTGTCACATTTCTCTTGCCTTTTGTACTGAAGTTCATATGGCTGACCCCTTTCCTGCCTTTTGAAGTGTTAGTAACATTTTAGTTGAACTCCTTTGGATTAATCTACTGTTTTTTTACTCTGTAATTTCTGTTCTAGGACAGAGTTTAATCTTTCTTGTTATAAAAGCACTGAACTTTCATGGAGGGAGCTCTAAAACTACTTTCCCAGTGATCATGTGATTACATATAAACTTGGCTTGCCTCAGTTTTCTTTGTATTTCTAAGAAAGAAGAAAGCTTTAGCGACGAATGATCAAAGCATAGGAATGCCGACTTAGAAATAAAGACATAAAAATACCTAGGCATGGTCTCACTACTTAGAGTAAAGTTATTAAAAGTGAAAGACAAATTTATAAATAAAAAGAAAGTCAAAATAAAAGCAAAACTGGGATACAAGCTGTCAGATTAAAATTTTATGACCACTCCATGTAAAATTTGCGACAATCAAGTGGTTTGGAGAGACATGGGACAGATCCCTTTTATAGGAGTGAAAGATGCCAGAATATCAGGGCCCCATGTGTTTAGATAATAAGTGCAGATTCCCAAGTCTAATGCTGTAGACACTAAAAAGCTTTGGATACCTTCATACTGGGAAGTTTACAAAATTGAACAAAGTTAAAAGTATCTAAAGCAAGTTCTCTAACAAGTACTTTTACTCAATATAGGCACTAAGGTGTTTTTCACATTATAATGAAACAGGGTTGAAGAAAATAACAACATTCAGGGAACAGTTGAATTTTGCTACTCAAGTGAAATTTCTTCAGGACAGCTCAGTCGTGTCCTGTCATTTGGGGGATGGGGGCAAGAGAAGTATATGTAGTGTTGAATGTCCAGTTTTGAATAGGAAAACAATATTAAGTAAGTCGGAAAAAGATTTCAACTGTTTTATTGTCATCGTGCTTTTTTTCCCTGAGAACAAACAAGACAGAGACGTACTTTACAATATTTTGTCCCAGGTATCTCAGTAATTCACAAAAAACTTTAAAAGGCAGCTTATGAACGTGCGTTTTCATACTTAAAACTCATTTTATATTTTGTAATTTAAATCAGTTATTCATGTGCATGCAAGCCCAAATGTAATTTTATTTTATTTATTTAATTTTTTTTTTGGCATTTTGGGTCATACCTGACAATACTCAAGAGTTACTATGGCTCTGCACTCAGGACTTACTGCTGGCAGTACTTAGGGGACATATGGGATGACAGGGATTGAACATCGGTTGGCCTCAAGCTGGACACATGCTTTACCCACTGTTCAGGCGCCCAAATGTAATTTTAAATAGAGTTATAAAGAAAATGCATTTCTCTCTATATCTACTAAGAGAAATTTAATGAATTAAAAAGTGTTTCTTGGAAAAAATTTAAGTCATAATTTTTTAAAAGCTATAATCTTGTACATAGGATCAGCATGAACCTTTTAATATTAATACAATTTTAACAATAACATTCTGACATGATTTCTCAGCATTGTAAAACGATTGAAGAAAATCTTTGTTTTTCAACTAAAATGCATTTACATGTTCAAAATAATTCTTCTAAGAAATATGCTCTGTGATCAAATGGAAACCTTAGAAATTAATTGAATATATTTCAATACTAAATTTCATTTATTCAATAAAATATTTGATGCAACATTATTATATAAGTTATAAAATGGGCAATGTGCTTTCTTATTCACTATAACTTTTAAAAAGATTAAGTCAATTAATATTAATAAATGTTTTTTGAAGATTGTGTCTAAAATGAATTCAGCACAAGCGGTTATTATTGTACAAATTTTGTTTATTTAGCTATGTTGCTACTAATAATAGATAATAGACTAGTGTTTGTTTATAAAAGAGACAATTCATCTGGGTGTTTATTTCCTACTAATTCTAGGAAGGCTATCTAGACTGTTGTCTAAATATATCCTTTCAATTATTTGGTCCTTTAGGAGCATTAAAAATCATAATAAAATTTGTGTAGATAATATTCATCTATATTATTATATTTTTAAAAGAATAAGTGACCATACATGCTCTAATATGTAACCAAAAATGAACCTGAGCTCATTTTCTATTGCTCAGAGAGGTTATTGTTCTATACAATCTATACACACTAAAGTCCTTTAGAATATGTTATATTTAGAGGGTAGAAAATATTATGTGTTGCTTGAATTCAGAACAAAAATAAAGTTAAATGTTAAGTATTGGGGAAAAAACAACTGGAGTAAAGATTTTGACTTTATAATTTTGTAATAGGCTCATGACTGAAGTTTGATTCTGCAGAGTATCACAACCTGAGTCATGCTTTTTGGAAATAAGAATCCAATTGATGTGTGTAACAAGGGGAATACAACTAGAGTCATCATGCTAATTGGAGAATATAGAAACATTTTTCAAAATCAGTAGGAGATCAACTTCTATTAGAAATAGAAATAGCTTTTATCACAGGCAGCAATTTTTAAGCAGGCGTAAGAACTTCATGCACAGAAGAAATGCCTCTGTCACGTCTGCCCCTTCTCTACTCATCAAAAAGGTTCTGTAGAGTCAAAGTGAAACACTGCAGTGAATATTTTCTTGGTTATTAAATATATCTCTCAAATTATTCAGTATTATTTTGACTAATTTATTTGTTATTCTGTAAATTTATTTCTAGGTTACCGAAACTAATAATTTTAGTAATTATCATTATAATGCCAATTATAAGTAAAGAAGAAATATTGTTTTTTGTGACATAATGGGTAAACTGATGGAAACAATGCTATTTAATAAGTTAGAAAGATAAAGATTTATTTAATAAATTGGAATGTCTGAAATTTCGTATATTAAGAAACAATATGAGGGATAAATTGTTTAATGAAGGGGCTGGTGATAGTGTAGTATATAGGGTGTTTTCCTTGCATGCATTCACGGGGTTCGCTCACTGGCATCCCATATGGTTGCTCAGCACTTGACTTGATCACTTGATCACTAGATAACCGTTATTCATCGATTTGCTCAAGTGGGTGCCAGTAACAACACCTTTAAAACAAAACTTAAGTTACCACATGGTGGTAGAGTGGGCTCAAAATGTTCTAATGGAGTGTTGTGTGGAAATATTGAATCTTAAAATTGAATATAGGTATGGTTTTAACACTGTAATCCTAAAATTTAATATGTAATTATAAACAATCACATTATTATTTTTAAAATTTTAAAAATGCTGTTTTTTAATTTTTCCCCTTCCTTTATTTTTAATCACTGTCTTTCCGTTGTTCATCGATTTGCTCGAGCGGGCCCCAGTAACATCTCCATATGTCCTGTCTCATGCTAGTAGAGCCCAAGGGCATCTGCTTGCTCCAGGAACATAAAGAGCCACAATCCATTCCTGAATGAGGTCTATAATTGTTACTGGTATTTGGCATATCAAATACAACACGGGTAGCTTGCCAGGCTCTGCCGTGCAGGTAGCATACTCTTGCAGTCATCTCTAAGTTCAGCATTTAATGATGAACCACACGGCCGCTTGGGCTGGCGGGCCATGAAACCCGCCAACTCTTCTGAGCTCCTTCTGAGCGGCTGGGCACAGGGAGAGCAAGTAGCAGCTCTGCCCCATGTCTGTCTCTGGATCAGCATACCTGGGCCGGATTAAAAAAAGATTGCAGCAGGGTGGATTTCGATGAGCCAGACTGTGATAGGCTGGTCTGCTGGGTGGAGTTCTGACAAGAGAGAAGTCCGGATGTGGAAAATGGAGGCCCTCATGGAGTGGGGGGGGGGGGTCGTCTGGCTTGTTGCAAGGCTCTGCTGGGCTGGTGGGCCAGGGCCAGAACCCGCCATCTATCCTGGGCTCCTTGTGAGCGGGTGGGCACAGGGAGAGCAAATAGCAGCTCTGCCCCATGTCTGTCTAAAAATATTATTTTTAATATTTTATTTTAATCATAACAAATGAGTAATATGTTCTTTTTATGGCAATGTGCTAAATTTTTGTTTTCTACTTATTTCTAAATCTCTATCATATAGAGGAAATTTCTGGGAGTTAAAAGAAAATAAACTAGCACAAAAGTTATTTTTTTTTTTTTTTTTTTTTTTTACTCAAATGATGGGATAGAAGGAACATATCATGCACAGACTCAAGTCCTTAATTGAAGTTTGTCTTTTTAACACTGCTAAATTATCCCAATTACCTCCCTGTTGGCCAAGGTCATGCAGGTTAAATTCATTTTTAAGTCATAGAGCATTGTTACTAAAAATACAGATCTCTTAATTAATTAAACAGTTTTTTTTCCAAAATTATTTGACAAATATTAGTAATAGAGTCTATCTGCCAAAACACATTGGGAAACAACTTCAAAAAAAACAAAGCACTGGGCATAGTTCCATAGAATCAGCGTAAAAATCTGTTTCAAAGATCAGGAACTCAATCACTATGTTCTTCTTTCCAGTAGAAATAGCATTAATTTATAATGGCAAATGCTAGTCTGTGTCTGATGCCTACTCCAGCAGTACTGAGAGGATTATGTGGTGGTAGAGAGTGAACCACACATTCAACATGTGTAGTCTGTGCTCTTGTCTTTAGAAATATCTCTCCATCTAAATAAAGTAGTTATTACATCATGATTGTGATGAAGCATCTAGAAACACAGAATACTGGATTCTAAGAGTACTTGGGAACCACTTTTGTAGAGTCAGGAAACTGCTGAAACGAAGTTATGGTTCAGCAGTTTAGAAGTCTGATTTCATTTAATAGAACAGTGCAGCTCATAAAAGTCAATCATTCTAATATATTTCAGAATAGACTCTGAATATATTAAGAGAAAAGTGTCTAATCTTCAATCTCAGTTACTATGAAATTGGAGAAACTTCACCATTACTTTCTCTAGACACATTTCTCAATCTGCAAAGAAAATTCCAGTCTTCTCTCTGTCAATAAATCTGATTAGAGTATACAGCATGTTATTGAAATCAATGGATACATTTAGAGTAAAATAATCAATGTTGTGAGATTATTAGTCACCCTAAAGACAGAATTTCCACTCTTATCTGCAAGTTGATGTGTAGAGCTGGCATTTAACTTTTTTGAAGTGATGCTATAGTCAAGGTTTAGAGGATGAGTGCTTGAAATTAGATTTATTGGTGAATTTATTGCTCTAATTTAAAGTTTCCACAGATGCACTCATAAAAGGAATATGTGCTCTCATATCTAATTATAAAGTAAAATTATTTAAAACAATGCTTCAATTTTATTTCATTGTTGCTGTTATCCATCATATTCATATTTCTACTAATGGACCCCTCTATAACTTTCTATTAAATTGGAATTTTATTTTATTCCATTTCCCCCATTATTTGAAAAAAAATTACTAGTTTAGGTATCCAAATTAACGAGACAGAATCCCAGCTAGCTAGTAGGGTGTGACTAGAAAGAATGATATAAAAAGGGGAAGTTTGCATTAAAAGGACAATAAAAAATGATTCTTGTAAAATAGTATTTGAGGCGAAGTCACATGCCATAAAGGAAAATATTATCAGGCAAAATTTGTTACTAACAAGTTTAGATTGATCATTTTAATGTTTTATCCTCGGGGCTTAGAAGCTGCTTTGGGGCTTCATATAGAGTTTGGGTAAGTCTATATCTGAAGGAATCTGATGTGAAATTCTTTGATTTGTTTTCTATTCACATAGACTTCCCTCCCTGCTTGTTTGTCCATCCTTGTTTCACTTCTTATCTTCCCTCACTCTCTTCCATAATTCCTTATTTTTTCAAGAAGAAAAACGATGAGAGGAACTTCAGTGGTGTTGGTATACAGAAACTTTACACTGGTTCTATGAATTTTAACATTATTGTAATCATACCACCTAAACTAGAAGTTAAATTTAATTTTAATTATAATAATATAGTCATATATGCATCATTTCATTATCAAGGAAACTGGAGCTTTGTGATTCATAGAACAAGCAAATATTATAAGGTATTTGCAAAACATTTTGTATTACTTATATATAATTTTATATATGCACAGACATATATACACATGCACAAATGGCTGTATGCATGCCACACATATTGTGTGCATACATTTCAAGGCTGCACCTGTAATTTAAACTGTGATTTATTTGGAGACAGGTCCCATCAGCCATTAAGAGTTGGGTCTCTGTAATAGGATAATGTCCTTCCTGGGAAGATAATTACTAGAGTTTCTTTTTCAGCCCATGAGAAATAAATATTTGATTTTTGAGACAGCCATCTCAAATAAGCTGGCTGTCTCACCCAGAACCACATCACTTTCCAGGCCCACATCAGTGAGAAATAATAATTATTGCTTGGTTCAACCATCCACCCAAGTCATGGTATTTTGTTTCCACAGTTTGAAGGATCAAATCACATGTAAGAAGCAAAGTTTATTTCACTTTAACTTGACTTTTTATATAGTTCTCAGTGTCTGTTCTCTGAGGTAGTAGAATATGTTGAATATATTGTCTTATTTCCAAATAGTTAATCATTCTTGGTTCTGCCAATTTATCATGCTCCACTTTCTATTCTCATTTTGCTTTTTCAGCAGTGACCTATGATACAATAGAAATTCCTTATCATTCTTCCTCAAAAATAAATTGTGCCATTATTCAAGGGAAATCATGAAAGCTAGATCCTTTAAATGTGCAATCTTCTTTACCCTTGACTCCCAAGCTGAAATGTCCGTCTCCCTATCTCTGGTCTGTCTCCTGAACTTCTGGATCCCTTTGAAGCTACTCATAAAATTTCAGACATTCTCTGTACCTCTGTTAGGAGAGGAACCCTAGGATATTCATTTGCATTGGCCTGCAACACCATACATTCCGGAGGTCAAAGTAAGAAAAGTGAATAATAGGCCATTTCCTTCCTAGATCTCCCTAAAGCCATTTCTCTTTTACTCTGATCATCCTGTACAAAGAATTATGTGATGTTGCCTTATCCCAGCATTGCAAATAAAAATGGAAATTAAGATGTTTCTGCTTTTTGATTCCTAAAGTTTAAGGCTGTTTTTTCATCACTTCTGTTCCCTACCTGTCATTTTAAAAGTCTGGACCCTGAGAAGAGACACTGGATATATCAACCTTACCTCCTAATAATTTACTACCCCTCCAAGTCAAAATATAATTGAAATAGGAGACCACTTTTGTATCTTTCCTCATTCTGTACAATTCCACTCATTTTCTTATTTTAGAAATAAATCTTTATTCAAGTATTTAATGTCAATAAAATTGCAAGCATTGAAGTCACACACCCTTTTGCTCAAAATATGGTACTGTTGGATTTGAATGCCATGTGATTTTCAGGATCCATTCTCTTTGATGATTATCAAACTAAAATTAGAATAAAATAATTATATTTTTGTTAAGCAATTTAAAACCAAGTACAGAATATAAAGAAGGGCATATGATGACAAAAATTGGAAGATGAAAATTGTCAAAGGAAGAGAGAGAGAGAGGGAAGGAAGGAGGAAGGAAGGGAGAAAGAAAAAAAAGGGCTTAACATCACACAGGCTGGGTGAATGGGTTGGGCTGGCAGGAACATAAAGGCACACATTGGTGGTGGGAATTGTGCACTAGTGCAGGGACTGGGTGTCGGGGCATTGTGTGAATGAAACTTGGTCATGAACAGCCTTCTAAATGTGCCATGGTGATTTAATAAAACTTTGAAAGGAAGAAAGAAAGAAAGAAAGAAGGAAGGAAGGAAGAAGGAAGGAAGGAAGGAAGGAAGGAAGGAAGGAAGGAAGGAAGAAAGGAAGAAAGAAAGAAAGAAAGAAAGAAAGAAAGAAAGAAAGAAAGAAAGAAAGAAAGAAAGAAAGAAAGAAAGAAAGAAAGAAAAAGGAAGGAAGGAAGAAGGAAGGAAGGAAGGAAGGAAGGAAGGAAGAAAGAAAGAAAGAAAGAAAGAAAGAAAGAAAGAAAGAAAGGAAGGAAGGAAGGAAGGAAGAAAGAAAGAGAAAGAAAGAAAGAAAAGAAAAAGAAAGAAAGAAAGAAAAAGAGAAAGAAACAATGAAGAACAGAAAAAGAAAGAAAGAGAGAGAGAGAGAAAGAGAAAAAGAAAGAGAGAAAGAGAAAGAAAAGCAAGGAATAGACTAATTAAACTACTTATGAAAGAAATCTCAGAAAATACCAGCTATAACCCCTCTGCTAATGCTGTGGAAGAGAGTAAAGAACTGCTATGAATGCATGCATACTTAGAGGCGAAATAAGTTCTTTGCTTTATAAAAATAGTAGAATCAATGATTGTACCTCAACAGTGAAATCTCATTGAAAAGAGGTAAGTTTTAGAGTAAAGTGTAGTGTTCACCAAACAACAGATCAAATGTTGTAAAGAAAAAATAAGTACTTTTTTCAAGGAATTGGGTAAAGGACAGATAACACTGGGAGAGGACAGTCAGTTTCCACTATGAGACTGGGAGAGCTGCAGTGCTTAGAGGTCAAAAATATACTAAATAATTTAGCATTAAATCAATCCATTAAAATAATTCTTACCCAGAAGATTTTCAACAAATAGAAATAATGTGACTTAAATAATGAAAGCATAAAATTGTGTCTATTTTTCTAGATTGTATTAAGTTGGACTACCTTGTTCATATTTATACCACATTGGGAGGAATTTTATGATTCCTGATAATTGCATATATTATGATACCTGATAATTGCACATTTTTATTTATTTATCTTATTCTAAGCATAGCTGTGCTTGGAATATCAGGCCTCACTCAAGTAAAAGAAGGAATCGGGAGCTCCAACTTCCATTGCTGTTCCAGAATCAGGGACGCTGTCTCGTTTGCCAAGGCATCGAAAATCATATGGGCTGGACATGTAATGCGATTTGAGACTACCGCAGGGCTAGAGCCATTACTGACTGGATCCCACGGGATGTCAAAATATCACGTGGCCGCCCACCTACAAGATGTAGTCAGACTTCTTTGTTAAGACCCTGAACAAACGGTTTGAGGCTCTTTGTATTCCTGAAGAAACCAGATGCCATTGGGCTACTCTGACACGTGTTAGGGTCAAATAGAAATGTTACTGGTGACCGCTCAAGCAAATAAATGAATAACGGGATGTCAAGTGATCAAGTGATTTATCTTTTAATGCGAATTTTTTGGGTCTCGCATGTATATGCTCATGTCTTAGACCTAACTAAGTGTTCTGGGATCACTTCTGGCAGTGCTCGCGCAACTATACGTGGTGCTGGGAATTGAACTTAGGTGAGCTGCATGCAGAGAAGCACTGTACTCTCTGTATTGCCTCTCCAGATCTGTTACTATTTGAAAGAAATTATTTTTGTTGTCTGGCACAAACTTGCCTTATTTTATAGACGAATATGAATACTTATTTTTAGTGAAATTTATGCATTTGAAATATTTTAATGAACTAAACTCAACATTGATTTTAGCTAAAAGAATTCCAAAGCAAAAATTTTAATTTGCTTAGAGCTAGCATCTTTATCATAAGTAACTGCAACTGTTTAGAAAGTTATGTTCAAACTAAAAATTATTTTTGATCATATTATTTACAAATGAGTTAATAAGATACTATGTACAGAGTTTACTCCATTTAAACTAATTCATTAGACAAACTCGGACTGTATATGTTAATAATGTAAACCAAAGTGAAAGTAAATAAAAATCTGATTGAAATAGATTATTCCTGGTTCAGCGAGAGTTCAAAAGACTACAGTGCATGGTTTTCATATTGGAGCCCGGGTTCTCTCCCCAGTACCTCACGGTCCCTGCACATGATAGAAGGGACTTCTGTGCACTAAAGTGCACCAGCTGAGGCCACAAAAATATTTGTTATTTCACATTAGACTGTTATTAAATATCTCATTGTGAGTTCCCACAGAAAAATTTCAAAAATAAAATTATTTTTTCTAAATCTCATGCAATTTGAACATTGAATGTATTAGTTTGGATAGGTGTTTCAATTAATATAAGGTGATTAAATGAAATAATGTCATGCAAATTTCTTTTTTATTATTTTGGAACCACCTTGGTTAGGCACAGGGTTTACTCCCCACTCTTCACTCAGGAATCACTGCTGACAGTGTGTACAGGATCATATTGATAGCCAGTGATCAAACATGGTATGTCACCTGCAAGGCAAACATCCTACCCACTGTACTCTCTCCAGACCTATATGCATTTTGTTTCTAAAAAAGTCTTGAAGAAATATTTTAATGGTCTTGATTTTATTTTAGAATAGGAAATTAGACCTTAAGAGCGGCAAACAGAGGAGGGGGTTTAGCGATATAATCCAGTGGGTAATGTTCTTGTCTTGAGGGTGCCAAGCCGTATTTGATCCCATATAGTCAATTGACTCCAATTAGGAGTGATCCATAAGTGCAGTGACAGAGATAAGTGAGCCCTAGGCACTGCCAGGTGTTCCCCTATCAAATAAGTTATAGCAGAGAACTGAGAGCTGTAAAGGTCATGGCTTTCATGTGACATGCCTCAGTTCTATATTGAGTACCGTGTTGCTCCCTGAACACACCCCTTGCAGCCCACCAAGCTTCTAGCACTGTCCGCCTGGAATCCTGCAGCACCACTGAGATGACCTGAGTTGAACCTGCACCTGAAATATAGAGCAACATCACATGCTCAGGCCCTCACATTGAACCACCAGTCGGTTGACTGAGAATTGAAAGGAGGCATAGCCAGGTCTCCTGAACACTTCTTAACAGCTCCCCAAGAATAAAGAAACAGTGATCTATATTCAAATATAAGCATTTTTGTCAGTAGTACTATCTTATGCTTTTTTCTGCAGATGCAAGCACTAAAGTTAAAACTAGGAGAACTTTGAATAATTATTTTGCATTTATGTGCATTTAAATGTGGTTACTTTATCAGCCAGAGAGGTATGGTGTTACCTCTTTGTGGTTCACCTGGATTCCATCCCATGCACCTTAAAAAAAAAAATGTTTTTCTTCATAATTGTTTGAATTTTTTTGTTTTTATGCTGTTTTATTTAGTTTGGGGGCCACACCAGGGCTGTGTTCCATACTTTCTACTTTATATGTGTTGAGAGGTAGATTCAACAGGGCTCAGGGGAAATATGGGGTTTAGGGGATCAATTCTAGGTTAGCTTTTTGCAAGACAAGCACCTTACCCACTGCCTTTTTACAACTTCCTTTTCTTACCCGATCCCTTTACGTATGTTTTATAAGTTTAGAATCCTTGGATTTCTAAAAATATATATGCTTTCAGAAGAGTATCTTAATTCTTTACCATATTTTTACTATAACATGGGTAGTTTTATATGCCTTCAAATACAGTAAGTGATGTCCTTTAAAGAACAGTCTTATTGCAAATATAAATATATCAGTACACATGCACATGTTTTAAATAAATGATTATTGGGCTCAATAGTTGGTATTGGAGCAAGATGCTAGCCTGGCATATGGCAAAAGCTGATTAGAATCTTATGGTGCCCCAAACTACCGTATGGTGCCCCAAAATATCACTGGATATCACTCCTAAAACAAGAATAGTCTCTGAGTACCCAGGGTGCATACCATATTTCATTAAATAAGTAAATAAAATAGTGTTTTGTTGTATATCTTGAACTATAGTAAATTTTAGGAAGATAAAAAAAGAGAGAACCTAAGGTTATTTCTGTTTCTTATTTTTCAAACTAGATGTATTATATGAAATAGAATCATTCTGACATATAAGGTTCTTATTGTGTAAATAGTATACTATTTAAATTACACTAAATAGGGGCAGGAACAATAGTACAACGAGTACGATGTTTGACTTGCATGCAGCAGACCCAGGTTAGATACCCAGCATCCCATATGGCTCTCTGAGCACCTTCAGGACTAATTCCTGAGTGCAGAGCCAGAAGTAACCCCAGAATATTTCAGAGTGTGAACCAAAAAAGCAAAAAAAATTAAAATAAAAATAATGAATATTAAATATTGATGAGTTAATTACAGCAATAATATTTAGTAGATTATAATGTGAACATATGTTATGTGTAATATTCATATACACAATAGCACCAGTGATGTGGCATATTGAACATTGTAAGTATCAATTGTTTAATAACAAAATATTCCTAAATGATTGAATTTAGTGTATAATGATTGCCACACATTATGATTGCCTCATTGTTCTCTGAGTCAGTAATCTGAATATGATAAAACTCAGCCTCTGTATGTCTACCTAGCTACCAACATCTGAAGGTGTGAATTCCCTTTGGAGAACTTACTTCTCAAATTACTGTGATTTGAGACATGATTCAATTCTTACTCGACTTTTGGATATAAAATTTAGTTATAAGTTGATCTTTTTCTGGCAAGAGGTTGCCCTTTGTTTCTTCTTGTAAGTCACTCTATAATAGGACAGCTGGCCTCATAAATTTGATCAAGTGACTGGGAGCAAAACCTGACCAAAAAGTACATAAGTGACTTATCATCTCCTTGATACTTTTTTAAGCAAATCACTAGGTTTCTTTCACACACAATGAAACCATTTATATTAAAGCATGCATTCAAACAAAAAAGAATAGTTGAGTAACATCCAAGAATACAGATGATCTAAAAGAGTATGTAAATGCAGTCCTGCTTAACTTATGTTTTAAATGCAGTCAACTTATGTTTTTACACAGGACTATCATACTGTCATATCATTTCTTCCAAATATTATATTATATATGTACATATATGTGCATTTATAATATGTATATAATACATATATGTACATATTTGCATATGTCTATATATGCATATATTTATATTTTATGGTATTTCTGATCATAAGTTGTCAAAAGTAAGCAAAAATACACGGTGATTTTTTTCCATTACTAAAACCTATTTAATATTTAGAGTATTATGTATCAAGAATATCTGCACAACTGAGTTTGTCTCAGGTAGCTGGGAGGAGCATTGTGGGGAGAAGTCTCTGGTTGTGGATGTTGTAACAATGCATGTACAAGACTGTCATTCACAGCACTATAAATCATGGTACCTCAGTAAAAATGGGGAGTAACAATTATAGTTCATTAACTACAAGTTTTATTCCTTAGCTCCATTTGTCCTGACTTTCTGGTTTTGAACCTTGTTACTTTTTAATCTGTAATGTATACACAGTAGAGATGAAAAGGAGAAAAGAATAGAAATCTGTAATTTATTCAACACTGCAAGAGTCCATAATGCTTGATGCTGAAAGCTATATTCAAAACTCAATACACTTAATAGCCCCTTCCACATTAATATGATGTAATGACAAGGTAATCCATGTCAAAAAAGTAGAATGGTTATTCAGGGAAAATTATTATATCCTTACCCATCTACTATTAGATGGGTTTCCAAGAAAAATGAAGAGAGATATGGAACATTATTCTTCTTATGCTGAGAGATTCATTAATGTTCAAATACCTTAGATAATAATGGAACTATCCATGCACATTATTGGAAAAATGTAGCCCTGGAGAGTAAAACAAATGTAATGCAGGGAATAATGTATCCCAGGAGGGGAATATATGACCTACTCACTAGATTAACTTTTGTACTATCTTTTCTTCTATGATTGGTTAAGAAAACCTATAAAAATGGTCATTAATATTTTAAAGACGTGTTAGGAAAATCTATTACTCTGCATTTACAGAGGAAACCTTGCAACTACTAAAGACTTCACATTCCAGAATGATTTTTCACTGCTTTATTCATACACCCTGCATTTCTGATATTTAGAACATGATCATAATTAAATATAAGCTATTTTATGAGTTCACTCATGCTAGCTGTGATTGTAAATTTTTTTTTGCTTTTTTTGGACCACACCCGGCGATGCTCAGGGGTTTCTCCTGGCTCTGCACTCAGGAATTACTCCTGGCGGTGCTCGGGGGACCATATGGGATGCTGAGGATCGAACCCAAGCCGGCATGGGCCGGCGGTGTGCAAGGCAAACGCCTTACCCGCCGGGCTATCTCTCTGGCCCCAAGCTGTGATTGTAAATTAATAGATGTTAGTACTGTTTAAGATTTTGCATCTTTAACTAGGTCCATCAAAGTAAAATCTAACAAGCCTCAAAATGTACTAATTAAAATGTTGATGACTTGTAAATATGAACCTTTTGTATTGTTTTCAATAACTATATGATTATAATCTTAGTAATCTTTAATTTCTAAATTGTTCAACATTTTATTTAATCATTGTAATCTTTTTTATGGTCAATGTTTAATTTCTAGTAAAATCTCCTAAGGCTTTGCCTTACAGAAAGTCTAAAAAAAGTCTTTAGGACTAATTATTATTTTTACTTTCTTTATAGCTGTTACTTACAATTCCTTCCAAAAAATAAGGAAAACTATTTTTTTTTAAAATGGGGTTTTAATGAACACATATTTAAAAAAATAAACAATAAAAATGAGTTCTTTCTGTTATATCTGCCTTTTAGCATCCTATATATTTCATTGAGTGAGAGGTTTTGTTTAGAAAGAAGACTGGTAGTTGTGCAATGGATAACGCCTCTGACTACAGATCAGAAGATTCTAAAAAGAAGACTTAAGGTGCCCATAAAGGAGCTTCCTGTAGAAGCAGGGTAGTCAAGATAAACCATGCAATATTGAACAGTAACTAAGAGGAACACAGTCAGGAATATTATTTTCCAACATTGGCAGAAAGTAAAATAAACATTACAATGTGTGGTGCCGGAGCGATAGTCCAGAGGGTAGGGAGTTTGCCTTGCATGCGGCCGGCCTGTGCCAGCCGGGTTCGATCTCTGGCATCCCATATGGTCCCCGAGCACCGCCAGGAGTAATTCCTGAGTGCAGAGCCAGGAGTAACCCCTGAGGCGTCTCGGTGTGACCCACAAAAAAAAAAAAAAAGCCAACATTACAATGTGACTAAGAAGCAAAAGCTGTTGTGCTGTTTAGCAAAATCCAGATAATGAACTTATGGTATTTAAATAATTCATAAGAAAATATTTTTGAACAGTGGATGATTTAGAGAAGGAAGAAAGAGAAAGTAGCGCATCTTCCATCAGTATAGTTGGAAGATCCTTTCCTATTCAAGGTCCAGTTATTTTCAGTGGAAAGGAGATAATCCTTTGTACGAATTGGTATCCTCAGTGTACTGACCTAGGGAGAAAGATGAGGCAAGGGCCATGGTCATAGGGCTGGTGATTGGCATTGTGCATCTGAATAATGCTGGTCAGGTAGTAGTACTTTTCAGGATGGTCACATTCTCTCCAACATTTCACTAAAGGTTCTGTAAGATTCTGACAAGATTTTCTTGTCTGATGTCATTTCACATCACTTTCAAAGACCAAAGGCTCTGACAATTAGGGCTCCAGCTCTGCATGCATCCATTTTAACTAGGTTATGACAGAGAGATTCCTGAAATTAACCACTATCCACGTGGGAGAAATCCAACTTCTTTACTGGCCCCTCATTGTGATGAGAATGTTTGACACAGGGCACCTCTTTGTTCTTAAATCATAGTATACTGACTTTTCCCGAAAAAAAAAGAGAAAAAAAATCTTTCAACATGTTTTGAAACACTGTTAGCAAAAATAGCACAGAACAAGCAGTATTAACTTTACATGTTAAAATTCAATATGAAAACAGAACTGAGATTCTGAAACATTTTTATCTTTTGTTTTATTGCTTCAAATGGCTATAGAAAGAGAAAAGATATTTAAAATAAATATGTATTTATAATATATATGAAGAATACCTGTAATATTGATTCACATCTATAGTTAATGCTGCAATTTTGTCTATGCAATATTTACCCTCTGAAGCTTAAACTATACACATGTACTAAGAAAAGGCTACTATGAAGCTTAAAAACGAAGAGTGTTAGGAAGGTTTAAGTTGCCTGATAGTAAAACTGTATTCTTAGGTAAAGACAAGTAAGTTCTATATTTGTCATTTTATGAAATGATCATTTATACATATTGTTCTTCAACTTTTACATACATTTTGTACAGTTCTTTACTTATGAAAAACCTAAAATGCAATTATTTTTAGGTCTCTTGATATATTTCTCAGCCAGGTACAGATAAATAATGATTGTTTTTATTGTATCTTTTATCAAGGAAAGATTAAAGACATATTTTTCATATAAACCATAAAATAAACAAATAATCTACCCAATTAAATAATTATTCACAAGTCATATATTCCATGAATCTTTATTCCTTCTCTTATATTGAAGTTTTATTTCTGAGCACTTCATATCTTTTAAATTGTTAATTTTTGCATTTCGGACTATACCAATTAATTTGGAAGGACTGGTGCCAATTCTTTTTCATATTAATAGTTTTAAAAGACAAAGCTGTCTCTCTGGTTTATAAATACACATACAACAATTCTCTTGACTAGTAATTTTATCCTGAATGACTTTCCAACTTCTTTAACCAAATATGCTCTGTATTCCTTAATTAAAAACTTATGTACCATTTTATTTACTAGTGATATTGTTTCATTAACTTTTCTTTGTTAATATCATCTTATTAAGTGAACCGTGAAACAACAAATCTCAAGGGAATCTTTACTATTTGTTCATGATAATTTTGGGTACTGTGGACAATAAAGGGAGAAATTTCTGCTGCCTTAAAAATATATTTTCTAATTGAGGTAATAAAAATAGCACTTCAGAAACAGTTCTAAGTAATATTTGAGGCCTTAATAATAGAAGACCTAGCATTGTTGAAGTTTAGAAAGTAAGCAACAAGTAAATTTTCAAAACAATTTGAGTATGATTTAAACAATAAGTATAATTTCCAAAAACGTTTCCTCTCCCTAACATATGTTATATCTAATATATGCTCTAATATAATAAGCAAAAAGAAAAAAAGTTTTGCTTAAAATGCATATCAATGTTGACCTTACCAAGAGTGTGGAAGGAACATTGTGGCGGACAATGCCGGAGAGAAACTAACACTCTAGTGGAGGGATCTGAGGCTCGACTGTTGTATGCATGAAAGTCTAGCATTGACATGATTGGAATTGATGTCTTTTTCTTGTCACTTGTATCACTTGTCTTCCCATTGTTCATCAAGTTGCTTGAGCGGAGCCAGTAATGTCTCCATTTGTTTGGAATGAGGTCCATTAATGTTACTGTTTTGGGCATAATGAATACACCACAGGTAGCTTGCCAGGCTCTGCTTGTCTTTTTCTGCATTTAAAAAATTTGTTAAAAGTATGATAAGTTACTTGTAAAATGAGATGCATAAAGCAGTACGATATAATTTCATAAAGTTTGGATATAGTAAGTAATCAAAAGAAGTTCGGAAGATGCTTTTCCTTAACCTTTATTACTATTGTTTTTGGATTTTGTTTATGGCCACTCCCGAAATACTCTAGATTTCAGCCACTCCCGAAATACTCTAGGTTTACTCTTGGATTATCTGCTTATGGATCACAGCTGGCAGGATATGGGGTTGGACCACATGGAAAATTGGGAATCCAACCTGCCACTGCAAATGCCCTATCTGCTCTAATTTCTATCCTGCCCACATAAATGATTAATAATATAGACAATTTTGAAATTTACATAACGTGTTGAGAAGGATTTTTGAAGAAGAAAACAGAATGAGCATCATTTTCTCATATTTTCAAATTAAGTGTAAAATATAAGTGGCTAGGAGATTAAACCACAGCATTAATTAGCATAATATTGCCTGCATTAATTGATATTATATTAATAACTCAGTTTCAGGGATCAAATTAAAGCCTCAAGCATAAAAGACATGTACTTTATTACTGAACTATGTTTTAAGCATTCTCTGTAATTATTTTAATAGAATTTTATATGTATGTGTCTGGACACTTCTAGTTACTTGTTTTAATTCTGCCATATAACTGTCCTTTCACTGTGACTTAATCACTTGAATTCAGTTATTGATCAATTTGCTCGAGTGGGCGCCAGTAACATTTCCATTTGACCCTATCGCGTGCCAGTGTAGCCCAATGACATCTGGTTGCTTCAGGAATATGAAGAGCCTCAAACTGTTCATTCAAGGTCTTAACGAAGAAGTCCGACCATCTTGTAGGTGGGCGGCCACGTGATCTTTTGAAGTCCCATGGGATCCAGTGGGTAACAGCTCCAGTCCAGTGGTCATCTCCAAATCGCATTACATGTCCAGCCCATATGATTTTCGATGTGTTGGCAAACGAAACAATGTCCCTGACTCTGCATAGTCGATGGAGGTTAGAGCTCCTGATTCCTTCTTTCACTTGAGTGAGGCATAATATTACAAGCATAGTTCTTTCAATTCCTCTTTGGGTTGATGAATGACCTAAAACCTGAGCTGCACAGGAGGAAGA
Organism: Cryptotis parvus; assembly: GCA_021461705.1. Taxonomy (NCBI): domain Eukaryota; kingdom Metazoa; phylum Chordata; class Mammalia; order Eulipotyphla; family Soricidae; genus Cryptotis; species Cryptotis parvus. The sequence continues at coordinate 107,701 of JAJIBD010001951.1, forward strand.
GCATGGCAAGGAAAGCCTTCAAGAGCATCGAAGAAATAGCTGAAAGGACAAAGAACCTCCAGCTCTGGGCACATCTCTTCAACTTCTCTGTTCTCCCTGCATTAACATATGCCTCAGAGACATGGGCCCTACAGAAAGCAGGATGAGAATGCTATTTGGAAGACTAAAGAGGAAGTGAAAGAGCTATGCTTTCACTTTTAATATTCAAAATTCACAAGTACTTTGTGATAAGCATGGTTCTAAAATGATGCCCAAATATACTATATATATTTATGTTATGCAAAAATAATATAATCTTACTTTCTTGAATTGAGTAGTATTTGTGAAGATGATGAGCTATAGCTTGTTGACAAGAGTAGTTCAAATGAAAAATTGATTTGCTTAATAAGTATAAAGTTTACACTTATATTAATAATTATGTATTTCTTATATTTACATCTACTAGCTAGAGAAAAGAGGATTCAGAAATCTAAAGTAGAAGAGAGATTTGGTGCCCCATTTGATGACTGGAATATATAGAAAGGTCATGTGAATAAAAACGTTGATTCCTCTTGTTCTTAAGATTCACAAAGAAATAAAAGGGATTTTTCTGACAACCACAAGACATGGCATTTTTTAAAAATGAATAAACTCCCAGATGGAAATTTCCCAAGAGCTTTCAGATGATAATTCAGCTCAATCAATACTTGAATTCATTCTTGTGGTGTTCTAGATAAGAAGTCAGTAATACCATGTTGAACTTCTGACCTACAGACTAAGAGCAAAGAATGAATATGATCTCAAGCTACCAAGTTTGTAGAAATTTGTTATGCAACAATAGAAAACTATGTCAAGCAATACTACTGCATTTTGAGAGATAGAATTTACTCTATTGTGAAAAGACAATGAAAGCAACAGTTCTCGGATTTTTTGTTTAAAAATCTAAATGTTTATTCCTAAAATACATACTATCCAGTGTATGATGATATATCAACTAAAACATTTTTACTATAGTAAATTTACTATTTCAAAACAACCCTCTCTCTGTGATTACAGATTCAAGATAAAGAGCACTGTATCATTATTTGCAGATGACATGATATTATAGTTAGAGAACCCTAAACTCTCAACGCAAAAACTCTTAGAAACAATAGATATCTATAGTAAAGTGGCAGGGTACAAAATCAATAATATCCAAAAGTCGGTGGCTTTCCTAAACACAAATAACGAGAGAGAAGAAGGGATATTAAGAAATAGATTTCATTCACAATTGTGCCACAGAAAATCAAATACCTAGGAATCAGCTTAACCAAGTGTATAAAGGACCTATACAAAGAGAACTACAAGACACTGCTTCAAGAAATAAAAGAGGACACGAGGAAATGGAAACACATTCCCTGCTTATGGACTGGGAGAATTAACATTGCCAAGATGGTAATATTCCCTAGAGCTTTGTACAGATTCAATGCAGTTCCTATAAGGATACCAATGACATTCTTTAAAGAAATTGACCAAACTCTCCTGAAATTCGTATGGAATAATAAACCCCCAAAGATAGCTAAAGCAATCCTTGGGAAGAAGAAGATGGAAAGCATCACCTTTTCCAACCTAAAACTATACTACAAAGCAGCAGTAATTAAAACAGCATGGTACTGGGATAAAAACAGACCTGTGGACCTATGGAATAGAGTTGAGTATCCTGACATCCACCTTCAAAGACATGATCAGTTAGTCTTTGATGAAGGTACAAAGAGTCCAAACTGGAGTAAGGAAAGCCTCTTCAACAACTGGTGCTGGGAAAACTGGACAGCTACATGTAAAAAATGAATTTGGACCTGTGTCTAACACCTTGCACAAAATCAGATCAAAATGGATTAAAGAACTCAATATCAGACCAGAATCCATAAAGTATGTTGAAAAAATATAGGAAAAACCCTCCATGACCTTGAAGCTAAAGACATCTTCAAAGGTGAAACACCATTAGCAATGCAACTAGAAGAAAATATAAACATATGGGACTACATGAAACTAAATAGCTTCTGCACCTCGGAAGAAACAGTGACCAAGATAGAAAGACAGTCCACAGAATGGGAAAGAATATTCACCCAATACTCATCTGATAAAGGGGTTAATATCCAGGGATATATCAGGCACTGGTACAGCTATATAAGAAGAAAACAGCCAACCCCATTAAAAATTGGGGAGAAGATATGAACAGAAAATTTGACAAGGAAGAAATTCGAATGGACAAAAAGGCACATGAAAATATGCTTATCATCACTAATCATCAGAGAGATGCAAATCAAAACAACAATGAGATATTACCTCACACCACAGAGACTGGCCCATATCCAAAAGGGTAAAAGCAACAAGTTCTGGAGTGGATGTGGGGGAAAAGGGGACTCTCATACATTGTTGGTGGGAATGTCGACTTGTACAACCTTTCCGGAAAACAATATGGACATTCCTCCAGAGACTAGAAATTGAGGCTCCCTTTTGACCCAGCCATACCACTCCTGGGAATATACCCTGGAAAGCCAAAAACACACAGCGGAAACACAATCCGCACTTTTATTTTCATAGCAGCACTATTCACAATAGCCAGAACCTGGAAACAACCAGTATGCCCGAGAACTGATGACTGGATAAAGAAACTGTGGAACATCTACACAATGGAATACTATGCAGCTGTTAGGAAAAATGAAGTTATGCAATTTGCCTATAAATGGATGGATATGGAAAGGATCATGTTGAGGGGAAATTAGTCAGAAAAGGAAAGAGAGAGACATAGAATGACTGCATTTATTTGCATGACATAAATATATCAGGTGATCTTACCAAAAGTGGAAATTACCACAAACGTGTGGGAGTCAGAGGTTAGGTAAGATAGAGAAGGGAACATGTGTGAATAAATGTCAAAAGGGCTGATACCAACATAGAACTGAGCATTAAATACAGGCAAAAAAATGCACATGATGGCTTCTAAGTGTATATAGTGCAACCCACAGTGTGTAAGAGAAGGAAAAGAGAGAAAGGAAGAGAGAAAAGAGATAAAGAACCTGCCATTTAGGCAGGCTATGGGAGGGGGGAGAGATTTGGGGACATTTGTGGTGGGAAATGGGCACTGGTGGAGGCGGGGGTGCTGGAACACTATGTAACCGAAACCTCCAAACATGAACAATGGTGTAATTGTATATCTCACGGTGGTATAATAAAATGTTTAAAAAAAAAGATAAAGAACATTGGTCGTATGAAACCAAAAAATATATTCCCTGGAGCAAACATACACCACTTTTGTGTACATGGATTTGTTTGAGCTGTTCCCTTATTATTCCTAAATTGAGGGGAAAATTGTTCCTCATTACAAAACTGAACATATATGATCTCTAGAAATCTCTGTTTTACTTGAATAAACAGGGAAAGTTAAACGAATGACAAGAGACATAATTATATTGTTCATAAAGATTGTGCTGTAGTGCAGCAAGAAATAATTTACATCTGGCAACAGAGTATGGGTATGATATTTTAATAGGGATGAACAACAATCAATTTTAAGTTTTTCTCTCAATGTAAAATGATAAGCAACATTCTCGAATTAAAAATGCTTTTTTAAAGATCCTGTTAATTAAACCAGAAGAAAATGGAACAGGAATAGGAAGATCTTCTTTTGTTCCTATGAGAAGGAAGGTACTAAAGTGACCAAAAGTCAATCTATGAAACCATCCCTAGATGAATATTTGAGAACTATCTCACACTCATATCCAAGTTTAGTTACATGGGGACAGGAACTTCCAAATAACTACATATCTTAATATCTAGCACTCACCCTATTTTATATACAATCTATAATCAAACAGTATTATGCAAAATACCTCTGTAGAAATCACTTGTATCACTTGTCTTCCCGTTGTTCATAGATTTGCTTGAGCAGGCACCAGTTACATCTTAATATGTCTGGTTGCAAGCAAGTTTAGTCTAAGGGCATCTGTTTGCTTCAGAAACAGGAAGAGCCTCAAACCGTTCCCTCAGGACATGGAATGAGGTCCATAATTGTTACTGGTTTTTCGCATATTAAATAAAAACATGGGTAGCTTGCCAGGCTTTGCCGTGTAGGTGAGTAGTAGAAGGCTCTCATCTTGAGCATTTACTGATGAAACTCAACTTTTTCTCTTGGGTAGAGCTCTTAAGAGCTGTGGAGTCTGGATGTTGAGAATGACTGATCTATTGGTTTGGAGGTTCCTCTGGTTTTTGCTAGGCTCACTGGGATGATGAGCCATAGCTAGAACCTGCCTAGAACTGTATAGAGTGTAAAAATGTGAAAGATCCTGGTAACGACCTGATACTAACATCCAGTAATATCTAACACAGTTGTGTGGCTGCTCTGTGACTGTGCACCAATGGAGCTATGGTTCTGCCATATCTCTCTTCAGGGGTTGCTGGCATGGAGGTGGGGCCCAAATCTCTGCTCTAAGTCTGGCCAGCATGGCCCCTCCCATGCATATCTGAGTGAACCCTTGGAGCTATGTTGGAATCACTGTATCACTGTCTTCCCATTCATCTTCGATTTGCTCAAGCAGGCACCAGTAACATCTCCATATGACCTGTCTCATGATGCAAGTAGAGCCCAAGGGCACCTGCTTGCTCAGAGGTACATTTAAAGAGCCTCAAATCATTCAATCAGGTCATGGGAATGAGGTCTATAATTGTTACTGGTATCTGGCATATCATATATGACACGGGTAGCTTGCCAGGCTCTGCCGTGCAGGTAGCATACTCTTGTAGTCATCTCAAAATCCAGCATTTATTGATGAACCTC